>CM076577.1:289954117-290117954 GCA_034641835.2 Pinus albicaulis | reverse complement strand
AACCGCTCGCAGGAGATGGAATTTATAGCAACCGCTTCAATTTTATTGATGATTTTGTCTTTCTGAAAATGAAATGTAAAAATAATGTATTGTGGTCAATTGAAATGTTTTTTTTTTTAAAGCCCTTCATCATGGAAGGGCGACATAAATATATGCCCTTCTAATTGAAATTAAGACCCACCCTTCAAATTTGATCACTGCTCGGTACACGTACTAGGTAATAAGGAGTAATGAATTTGGCTATCAATACCTCGCTTCTCCTTGCTGGCTTAAATTTGTGGCGGATAGATGTTCTACCTCCCACTGTAGATATATTCCGTCCACATCCGACGGTGATAAAACGTTAGGTTTTCTTGGATTCATGACTACCTCGATAACCGTCATCTCCCAAATCCTGAGAGTATTTTGCTTGACACTCTGCAGTTGGTTTCTGCCCCTGCAACTGAGCTTTACCAGGTTCATGCCGTGGCTTTCCGAAATTTGTTTCTTTGTTACAGTTAAATTTTCTTGGCAAGACATCTTCCCGATTCTGCTACAACAACTCTTCACTTCTTTGGAGATCACAGTTGCAGTCGTTCTCTTGTTTTCGTCTGGTAGGCATTTGAACTATTTTCCTCCGTTATTCCAGCAAATTAGTTTTCTGATTTAGTTTTTTTTAAAGAGTAAACACTGCTAATACAAGTATGTACCTTCCGGTTTTCTCATTGATAGATGTATACACTACGGTTCTTCTTCCGGATTGTAGTAGATTTCCTTGGTTTACGTGACTCCAGTGCTGGAAGAGGTGAAACCCTTCCCTTCGATAGCAATAATGCTCTAGGGTAATGAAAATTTTGGTTAGTATTTCATCTTTTATTAATCTAACCACCATTGAATTACACAGGCTGCGGTGTCCAGCTTCCATGAAGTACCTTAGGTAAATAAGGCAGCCTCTCATCCGAAGGTTCTTCCCTTTTATACTTTGCAAGTAATATCATGAATGATATATGCTTATTGGAAGTATATTTATACGAATTTCTCTCCTCCCTCCAGGTCACGGCTAAGCTTCTTTTTTTTTAACAGGTACCCTATCTTAGGAATTGTTTAAGGCTTGCATGCCATGCAAATATTATATACAAACTTTTATTACTAGCTCCTACTGTAATGTTTTACCCGGTTAATTTTCATGGGAATTTCTATAGCGCAACTCCAACGCTTTGTTTCTTTTTTAAAATACAATATTGGAATTAATATTTATAGTTTTATGGCCATGCATATTTAACAATATCCTTATTCGGCATCCTTGGTCATTGTATCAAGTTTTTACTAGCAAATTCTGTTTTCCTTTTTATCTTGTAATACTAAGGAAAATTTTACATTAAAGGATTAATGCTTTTGTAATCGAACTGTCGGATTTTGCATTCGGTAATTATGTTGTAGTATCATTCACAAATTATTTTCGATTTTTTTTTCAATTATGTTATCATACTGAGCTACGGGTTTTCTTGAATCTTGTCAATAATTTTATAAAATACATAAGAACAATGGAATTTTTTTTATTTTTTTTCCGGGTTTATCTTTGTTATAGTCCACATAATAATGCTAATACCATACTCATTCATTATTTTCCATAGCATTCTCATTTATTTTCATGTAGTATTGAAATATTGGCAAATAAGTTAAAATTTGATAGGATGGAATTACATATAAGTATTTATTTTTAAATATTTGTTAGTAACATTGTAATTACAGAGTTTCCTCACATAGTACTCCATATATATATTTTTTTTCTTTTGTTGCAACAGTGCATACTAAATAACTTCGGCATTTACCTATGATGAATCTTTATTATACAATACTCACAACATACTATTTTATTTAATTCAAGGCTTACTGTTATTTTTTTTTTAAGTAACTATTTAGCCCAATGACCGGACCAATTTGTTCTCGTAATATCATAGGAATTCAAAGAGCAGCCAACAAAAAACCTTCTTTCGAGGGTTTTGGGTTAACGACTCTCAACATAACTATTAAGAAAAAATGATACTAGTTCTTACCTGTTTGTAATTAACAGAAAATAGAAAAGGGACATATACAGTTTTCTACCTCATTACACATACAAGTAATTTTCTGCATAATCCTAAGTTTTTTATAACAGACAACAAATACTTATCTGTCCTTTGTTTCTTTCACTGATTTTATTCCTCCCTGCTATGAGTGGGGCAATTACGTCCTCCAACTCTCGCCCGTGCTCCAAGCTTGAGCTTTGTAGTTAGCAGTGAACTTCTGGAAGAGACTTCGAGACAATCCGATCCAGTCTCTGATTCCAACAACATCAGAAATTTGGAGTATTCCAGTGGTTAGCCCAGTCCAAGAATTCTTCTCCAGAACTTTATTTTCTCCAATTACTGAACAGAACCCCCAAACCTCACTGGGATCAAAAATTTATCCCCAGAGGTTGGGCAATTGTTTGAACTAAATTCTGTTCAACTAACTCTCAAATATTGAATTTACTTTTAATATGAGTCTTTCACTTTATGGAACCAATTCCATAACAAATTTTCATTAATCAAAACTAAAATTCTGTTCATAGTAATTTGTTTCTGAAAATAATAAAAATAAATGTTTAAAAGTCTTAAAAAATAACTTAACCAACAGTTAATGATTAAATCAGTGGTTACAACCTCCCCCCTAGAAGTGAACACCGTCCTTGGTGTTCTTATTCTACTCCAACAAAGATTTTAGGATAAGCTTCCCGAAAAAAACCTTCATCCTCCCAGGTAGCTTCTTCCGGGCCAAAGTGCTTCCATTGAACTTTAACATGGGTGACGTCTCGTTTCCAGAGCATGATTTCCCTCTGATCGATTATACTGTGAGGTTCGACTAGAAATTCTACATCCGATTTGACCTGCAAACAACGGTGTTCAATTAGTTTTACTCATAAATCCTAGCATCTTTAATCAATCTGGAATTCATATCCTACCTGAATATTCTACCAGTGGATTATATGTTTTGAGTCATGATGTATTTTTTCAATAAAAACACATGGAATACATTATGTACTCGTATATGTCTGGGCAGGGCTAATCAGTAAGCCACAAGCTCTACTCGTTCCAATATTTGGAATGGGTCGCAAAATCTGGGAGCTAACTTGGTGCATGAAGCCCACCTTAGAGTGCTTTTCTTTGGCTTAATCCTTACATATACATGGTCCCCAACTCCGAATTCACGATATGTCCATTTTTTATCTGCATATAATTTTTGTCTATCCTCAGCTGCCTTAAAATTTTGTCAAATTTTCTTTACCTCTGCCTCCATTTCAGCTAACATGTCGGGTCCCAGCATTAACTTGGTTTCTGGGCTACTCCAATTAATAGGAGTTCTGCACTGCCTCCCATATAAGGCTTCAAACGGACTCATCTTGAGTGATTCCTGATAACCATTATTATATGAAAACTCCACTAGGTGTAAATACTCTTCCCACCTAGTTGGCTGTTGCATTATGTACATATGTAACATGTCTTCGAAAATTTGATTTACTCGCTTTTTTTGTCTGTCCGTCTGCAGATGGTAAGCAGTGCTGAAGTTAATTTGAGTTCCCAACCCTGTGAAAAACGTTTTCTAGAATGCTGACGTAAACTTTACATCTCGGTCAGATATGATAGTCTTTGGAATGCTATGTAATCAAAATATCTCTCGCATGAATATGTCTGCTATCTACACTGTCTTATAAGTGGATTGCACTAGTATAAAGTGTCCTGATTTACTTAATCGATCCACCACGACCATTATAGAGTCATTGTGCTTCCTTGAGCTTGGTAATACCATTATGAAGTCCAAGTATATCACCTCCCACTTCCATTCAGGTACCGGTATAGGCTGCATCAACCCAGCTGAATGTCAGTGTTCCACTTTTAATTGTTGACATTCTAAGCACTTGTTCAAATATTCTGCAATGTTTCTTCTCATACCCGGCCAAAAATAATTCTTCCGTATTGCTGTTAACATCTTCTGATAACCAGGATGTCCTGCGTAATTACTTCGATGATATTCATTCAGAATCAGTTCCTTCAGCTCCATTTGGTTTTGAATAAAAAATTTCTTTTTGAAAATCAGCAACCCATTCTTATCAATTTCATAATCTGCAGATTTTCCTTGATCCTGGAACTCCTTTTCTTGTTGCCACATAAATTTATATTTAGGATCCTTATCTTCTCCTGCTTTTATTTTCTCTAGCAATTTTCACTCAACTTGATTATAATATAATTCATAAATACCATGAAATTTCTGGCTTAATGCATCAGCTACTCTATTCTCTTTACCTTTTACATGTTGCAGGTCAATATCAAATTCGCTCAGAAGGAATTCCATATTGCCTAGCGAGCATTGAGATCAACGTGCTTAAAGTAGCTGGTTAAGCTGCTCTGATCAGTTTTTAGCACAAATATTTTCCCAAGCAAATAGTGCCTCAATACGTGGAGTGCATGCACTACTCCTGTCAACTTCAGATCGTAAGTTGAGTACCGCTACTCATGCTCCTTTAGTTTTCGTGACTCATAGGTAACGAATTTACCCTCTTGTGACAATATTTCCCCAACTCCTTCTTTGCACGCATTTGTGCAGACTTCAAACTCTTTTTAAGGATCAGCTACCCTCAATACCGAAGCTGTAGTTAATAATTTTTTCAGTTTCTCAAAACTGTCTTGACATTCTTTTTTCCATTTAAATATATTTCCTTTCTTTTGCAATGAAGTGATTGGAAAAGAAATTTTTGAGAACCCCTCAATAAACCACTAGTAATAACCAGCCAATCCCATGAAGGATCTGATGTCTGCGACGTTTTGTGGGGCTTTCCATTCCATAATCGTTCGGATTTTCTTAGGGTCAACTGAAATACCTTCAGCCGAAATTACGTGACCAATATATTGAAATTCCTCCTTGAAAAAATCACACTTGCTGAACTTAGCATACAAATGGTGTTTCCTTAGCAAGTCCAACACCTTCCTCAGGTGCTCCTTGTGTTCTTCTGCATTCTTTGAATAGAATAAAATATCTTCAATAAAAATTAACAAAAAACTATCCAGATAGGGGTGAAATACACTATGCATTAACCTCATAAAGGTTGCTGGTGCATTAGTTAATCCAAAGGGTAACACCACAAAATCGTATTGTCCGTAACTGGTACGAAAAGTAGTTTTATGTATGTCTTCATCCTTTATCCAAATCTGGTGGTACCTAGACCTTAGATCTATCTTTGAAAACATTTTCGCCCCCTTCACTTGGTCGAACAGATCATCGATTCGCAATAAAGGATATCTATTTTTTCACTGTCAGCTTATTAAGCTGGCGGTAATCCATGCACATCTGCATGGTTCCGTCTTTCTTCTTCACAAATTGTATTGGTGCTCTCCACGGAGATACACTTGGCTTGATATACTCCTTATATACTAAATCCTATAACTACATTTTTAGCTCAGTTAGTTCAGGTACACTGATTCGGTAGGGTTTCCTTGGAATTGGTGAGATCTAGGTACCAACTCAATGATAAAATCTATCTCCCTTTTGGGTGGCAAGCCTGGTATTTCTTCTGGAAATACATCCATAAAGTCCTGGACTATTGGTATATTTTCCAACATAGGAGCCTTCTATTTATAATTGGTAAAGCCCACCTGGATGGCGTACAAATAGCATACTTTTCTTATTTACTTACCCATTTGGGATGTTGTGATTGGATGAAGCTGTAAAGGTTTCTGTATTCCTTGAATCTCTTGGTGGTTACCATCATGCGTCCTATAATAGATAATATTTTCTTTGCAGTCTACCAATGTCCAGTGCTTCTCTAACCAATCCATGCCAAGTAACATGTCATAAGATCCTAGAGGTAGTACATTTAGATCCACATTTAACTATTTTTCATTATTTTTTAATGCACAATTCGGTATTCTGACATTAACCTTTCTCTTAGCTCCAGTAGCTAGCTGTACTATCCATGGTTTCCTAACTTTCTGACTTTGTAACTTACATATTTCTACTATTTTGGGACTTACATAGCTTAAAATTCCTCTTGGGTCTAACAAAATAGAAACAATTTGAGTTAACAATTTACCTTCCAGTTCAATCATTTTCGGTTGGTAGTCTACTTACCGGTCTTCCAATGCTGCATTAATTCAATAAATGTTTCTGGCAACATCACCCACCTTTGAAGCCTCCTGCAAGTCGGTAATTGCCTCACTCCTACCTCGCTGTGGACAGTTTCTGTAATAGTGTGCCTCATCACACCCCAAACACTGTAAAAGTGGCTTCTGATTCTGGGCTTGTTCGAGTTTGCTAGAAGCCTCTGTGGGTTTATCTCCTGCAGGCCACTTTGTTCTTTGATGATTCATTCTAAATTTTTTGCGAAGTGAGCTTTTGGAAGTACCCTTGAAATTGCTAGTTCTATGTCTTTCGAAACCAGAACTGCCCTTATGATATTTCTTTGTCTGCCAGTTTCTCCCTTGTTCACCTTTTTCTTTGGCTTGCTAATAACACATTCTATCTTTTCTGATTGCCTCATCCGTGGTCTTTGGATTCACAAACTCAATACTTTCTTTCATGTGAGTCGGAAAACTGCTTAGAAATCTCTACACTTTAGCCTTTTCATCCCTTAAGTAGGGAACGTAACGTAGTAGAGAAGTAAACTTAGTGATATACTCATCCATTGTCATTTTCCCCAGTTTCAAATCATGAAACTCCCTAGACTTTTCATCATAAAAACGTTGTGTTAAGTATTTATCTTTGAAATACTGTTGGAATGCATCCCAGGTTACATCCTAATCATCAATTCTACGGACGTTCTTCACTTCCTCCCACCATAAGGTGGCTTTCTCCCTGAGTTGATAGATAGTCAGTCTTCCTTTAAGATTGATGTTGTATTCATACACTTGGAAATACTTATTCATGTGTATCAGCCATGCCTCAACCACTTCCTCCTCCACTCCATCAAACATAGGAGGCTTTATTTTCCATAATTCACCTTGCAACTCCACCTTCTGTCTTTTCTCCTCTTTCTGATCTGATACGTTATCTGATTCAGCTTCATTATAGTTCCTATTTCTATTACTAGGCTGAGACTGACTTCTTTCCTTTTTTTCAGTATCATGATATTTTGTTTGATGTTCATTTCTTTCCTAAAACTCTCTATTCGTACTTGGCTTCTCATTTCCTTGATTTCGTTTGTTGGAAAGGATTTTTAATATTATTTCTTGTTCATGCATCAAACATGCATTATCATCACACACCCTCTCCATTTCTTATTGCAACTTCTGCACAATGTTTAAGAGAATATTGGTTTGGTGTTTTTGCTCTTCTAACAGCCTACTGGTTTTCTGGTGCTGCTCCATGCCCAGTTGTACCCACAGTTCTGGGTCCATTTCCGGTCGAGGTTGGGGTTCCCTTGCATTCGGAGGTGGTTGTTGCACTGGCATTCTCCTCATGTTTTCATGTTAACCCCTTCTCTCACTCTCTTTCTTTGTCTCCCTCTCTCTGTGCATCAGTAGTACACAATTTAAAACATTAGTTGACCCATAGGGTCCTAGTGTAACAACGCTACTCTGATACCACTTGTAACATACATAAGATCTTCATAAAAAAAAAATTACCATTCTAATTTAAACATAGTATTTACTTCTGTTAAAAATATTAATATATTAGGGGAATTTTGAGGTCTAAAATGGGCCTCCTAAGGAAATTATAAAATAATAGTGGAAAAAATCAAATAATATTTGATGACATCATCAAATTTTAGAGGGAAAAATGAAAAAACTACTTTTTCATCTTATATTTTCAACTTATCTCCCAAATTTTTTACTCAAATTTTGAGAGGGAGTACTTGTTGGATGAAAATTTTAATTCCTCATCCAAGGAGTACCCATGTTGCATACTTTCGATGGGTCCTACTACACGAAAAATGAGAAATACATGAAAAAAGTGATTGTAATTACGTTTTTTTATGTATTTCTCATTTTTCATGTAGCAGGGTGCATCGAAAGTATGCAACATGGGTACTCCTTGGATGAGGAATTAAATTTTGCATCCAACAAGTACTCCCACTCAAAATTTGAGCAAAAACATTTGGATATAAGTTTAAAATACGAGTTGAAAAAGTAGTTTTATTATTTTATTATTTTTTAATTTTTTTACCCTTTTACTTAAAAAATGGTGAATTATCCCCCATGGTTGACATCATCATCTTGAATCTTATTGGTTCTTATAAAGTGTATTTTTGTTGTACATTTTTCTTAGGAGGCCCATTTTAGACCTCAAAATTCCCCTAATGTATGACTTCGCGTTATTTACTACATATATGAATTAATTATTTCCTTAACTTACATACTTCCATATCCAATGTCATACATATTTATGCTTACGGAGACAGAAAACAATCCAACTAAAACTTAACCAAGGCATGCCAGTTAGACTCCTTGATTTACGAGGATTAAACTATTCATATTTCAGGTGCTCATTTACTTTCTTCGTACAAAATCTTTATGACAATCCGATTGATAGCTTTATAGTTGCCAGCTATGTAGCACGGTACATGTACTCGATAATAAGGAGTAATTAATTTGGTGGTTAATACCTCGCTTCTCTCGCTGACTCAAGCTTGTGGTGGACAGATGTTCAACCTCCTATTGTAGATCTATTCCGTCCACATCCGACGATGTTCAAACGTTAGGTTTTCTTAGATTCATGGCTACCTCAATAATCATCATCTCCCAAATCTTGAGAGTATTCTGCTCTACACTCTGCGGTTGGTTTCTGCCCCTAAAACTAAGCTTTACCAGGTTCATGTCGTGGCTTTCCGAAATTTGTTTCTTTTTAATAGTTAACTTTTCTTGGCAAGACATCTTCCTGGTTCTGCTACAACAACTCTTCACTTCTCTGGAGATTACAGTTGCAATCGTTCTATTGTTTTCGTCTAGTAGGCATTTGAATTATTTTCCTCTGTTATTCCAGCAAATTATTTTTCTGATTTAGCTTTTTTTAAAGATTAAACATTGCTAATACAAGTATGTACCTTTTGGTTTTCTCATTGATAGATGTATGCACTATGGTTCTTCTTCCAGATTGTAGTATATTTCCTTGGTTTACGTGACTCCAGTGCTAGAAGAGGTGAAACCCTTCCCTTCAATAGCAATAACGCTCTAGGGTAGTGAATTTTTTTTTTTTCATCTTTTATTAATCTAACCACAATTGAATTACACAGGGTGCGAAGTCTAGCTTTCATGGAGTACCTTAGCTAAATAAGGATGCCTCTCATCCAAAAGTTCTTCCCTTTTACACTTTGCAGGTAATATCATGAATGAGCTCTGCTTACTTGAAGTATATTTATATGAAGTTCTCTCCTCCCTCAAGGTCATGGCTAAAATTATTACTTTTTTAACAAGTACCCTACTGTTACTTTGTTCCAAACTAAAACCCTTGGCTTGGGTCTTCTCCCGAGTTATCAGTTTTCTATCTTAGGAATTTTTTAAGGCTTGCATGCCATGCAAATATTATATACAAACTTTTATTAGTAGCTCCTACTGTAACGTTTTTACCCGGTTAATTTTCATGGGAATTTCTATAGCGCAACTCCTGCGCTTTATTTTTTTTTTGAAATACAATACTGGATTTAACATTTATAGTTTTCTGGCCATGCATATTTAACAGTATCCTTATTCGGCATCCTTGTTAATTGTACCAGGTTTTTACTGGCAAATTCCGTTTTCCTTTTTATCTTCTAGTACTAAGGAAATTTTTACATCAAAGGATTAATGTTTTTGTAATCGAACTGTCTGATTTTGCATTCGGTAATTATTTTGTAGTATCATTCACAAATTATTTTCAGTTTCTTTTTCAATTATGTTATCATACTGAGTTACAAGTTTTCTTGAATATTTTCAATAATTTGATAAAATATATAAGAACAACAAAATTCTTTTTTTCCAGGTTTATCTTTGTTATAGTCCACAAAATAATGCTAATATCATACTCCTTCATTCTTTTCCATAGCATTCTCATTTATTTTCATGTAGTTTTGAAATATTGGCAAATAAGTTACACTTTGATAGGATGGAATTACATATAAGTATTTATTTTTAAATCTTTGTTAGTAACATTGTCATTACAGAGTTTCCTCACAGAGTACTCCACATATATATATTTTTTCTTTTGTTGCAACAGTGCATACTAAATAACTTCGACATTTACCTATGATGAATCTTTACTATAAAGTACTCACAACATTCTATTTTATTTAATTCAAGGCTTACCATTATTTTTGTTTTAATAACTATTTACCCCAATGACTAGACCAATTTGTTCGCGTAATGTCATAGGAATTCAAAAAGAAACTAACATAGAACCTTCTTTTGAGGGTTCTGGGTTAAGGGCTCTCAACATAACTATTAAGAAAAAATGATACTAGCTCTTACCTATTTGTAATTAACAGAAAATAGAAAAGGGACATATACAGTTTTCTACCTCATTACACATACAGGTAATTTTCTACATAATCCCAAGGTTTTTATAACAAACAACAAGTACTTATTTGTCCTTTGTTTCTTTCATTGATTTTATTCCTCCCTATCATGAGTGGGGCAATTACATCCTCCAACCCTTCCCCGTGCTCCAAGCCTAAGCTTCGTAGTTAGCAGTGAACTTCTGGAAGAGACTTGGGGGAAATATCAAAAATTTGGAGTATTCCACTTGTTAGCCCAGTCCAAGAATTCTTCTCCAAAACTTTCTTTTCTCTAGTTATCGAACAGAACTTCCAAACCTCACTGGATAAAAACTTTATTCCGAGAGGTTGGGAAACTGTTTGAACTAAATTTTGTTGAACTAACTCTCAGATCTTGAATTTACTTTTACTATGAGTCTTTCACTTTATGGAACCAATTCCATATCAAATTTTCATTAACCAAAACTAAAATTCTATTCAAAGTACTTTGTTTCTGAAAATAATAACAATAAATGTTTAAAAGTCTTAAAAAATAACTTAACCAACAGTTAATGATTAAATCAGTGGTTACACTGCTGATTATTCTAATTAAAAAAAAAAAATACATAAAAAAAAATCCTTATAAAATCACCATTTAAATTATGAATGAGATTCTTATAAGAGTTATTTTTAATATTAACTCCCCTGCAACTACAAACTAAGGATGAATGGAGAAGTCAAACTTTCATAGTTCATATTTAGTATGTAAATAAATAAAAAATAGAAGATCTTGGTGGGCTCGGTTATAACATAATTTATAAAAGTGAGGTTGTCGTATGTTGGAGAGGTAAATCCCATCTGTGGATAGAGGTGATCCATACTAGCCCAGATCGAGTGTAGTAATAATCAGGTCACGCAGTGACGCAGGTTTCTAGTTACAAAACGACAAAAACATAACGAATTGCCTACCTCAGGTCCTACGTAATGGTCGTTGAAGAAAGGATGACGCTTCCCGTTCCTCGCTTGGCAGATCACGATCTTTCTGCTTGACGCATCCGAACACCTGCACACATGCAAAGGATACAACGATATACATCGTAAAATCTAAATCTTGTAACCATACATCAGTCAGAGAGGATGTAATTCACTGCATCAAAGAAATAGACACATGAATGAAACCATAATTAAAGTCGCTTATCATTAAAATAACAAAGGAAAGATACAACCCAAAGCTCTGACACTAGATCTTCCTTCGGCAGGGCTGACAGCAGAGCATGTCTCAATGAAGCTTGTCGAAAATGAGACAAAGCTCTCTCTCTTCATCTTGGCTCTCAAAGGCTGTCTGGCGATAGTCTCCTTGCTACAAGTTCAGATCCTGCTTCTAGCTTGCTAAGGGAAAAAAGCAAGCTTATATAGATGGTGGAAGGGGAGTTGGGATCCCTACAATTATGGGATCGGCTCCATCCTTAAGGAAGCTTCCATGATAGGTGGAAAACCACCTCCCATACATGGAGATCCGGAGCCAAACCTCCCAACTCATTTTAGAGACTCGTTCAGGAGTTTGTTGGAATCAAACTTCCACTCTTTATTTTTTTAAAACAATCCTTATTAATCTTGGTGCAAGTGAGACACTGGGACAGAGCGCCGATTGGCACACCCTCTATGGTGGATTTTCCCCATTGGCGCGAGGGCTGAACTGGCTAGTCGCGCCAAGGCCAAAAGATCAGTTTTTAGGGTTTTCCAAGGAAAATTTTCTTTAGAGGAATGATTGTCTTTGTCAAGGGGGATGCCATGAAAGTGGTTTCAGGTTATGTCACTGCTCATAGGTCATGGGAAAGGCCCTCCAATGTGCGGAACAGGGAATTGCAGAGACGGTGACAAAATGGTGTGTAACAGATGCCCCCTAAAACATGAGGCCCAAGAGAGAGAGAGGGGTGAAATTCTTTATGAGAACATGCCCAAAAAAAAAACTGCCATTGGAAAACCTGCGTAGACAAATACAACTGATATCTCTGATACATGATATGTGGTATGGGCGCAACCATCCATAATAGAGTATACAATAATCAGGATCCAAGGTATGGACACAGCCATCCAGAAAGGACCACTAAGTAGACTCTGGTATGGTCACAACCATCCAATCAATGAGTCATGTAACCAATCATGATAATCCACAAAATTTTCAGCCTATATTCCATCAGACAAAACCCAGGGTCTTGCGCTCCATCTCGACCCGAACATAGTACAAGTTAAAGCATGTGAATAAGTGAGCTGAAGTCGAACATGCAAGAACATCGTCTGATTACCATCCAATAATGAAAGTCATTAACAGACATGAGAGGAACCACCAATAATGATGATGTCCCTCAAGGTACTATAGGTACAATCCACGTAGTGTGAATAGTGAGCTAGCGTCGAACACCCACAGAATCATTCGATCGAAGGCCAATGATGAAAACCTTTCGTCGAATGTGAAGAACCTACCATTGAGGCATACAGGCTCCAAGGTACCTGAAGGGAGTCTCTAGATCAGCGTCCTGGATAATGAGCTGAAGCCGGCAGGAAGTGACCTTGATCGAAGGTGGGCCATACTGTTTCCCACATCATCGACATGAGACAGAGGAACATAATGCTTGTGAATCAGGATCAATAGAGAATCAGAGGTAGGTTGAGAACTACAGAGGCCAAATTCTCTTGAACATATTGGCGGCATGACACTGGATTTGGAAGTATTTGACATCAAAGGATCTGAGGTCATGATGACGAAGCAGAGAGTAGATGAGCGGTCAGAAAGATTACCCAAACCCACAGAGGCAAGAAAGAAACGAGATGAGATGTCCCCAACCTGACACGAATGCAGATAAATGCCATGTTCAAGAGCGACATACTATCGACACGACGATGATACTTATTCCATTTTCCCCCACCATTTCTGGCGAGTACCTCTTTATTTTTACACAATCTTGAAGAGGATAGCATATGCTTGTCATATAATTTCGTCCTTCGGACAAATCCAACCTATTACATTTAATGAGCCCTAGGAAAGAGGAACTTGAGTATCGTCATTACGACGGAGTCCAATGTAATCAGGTTTTAACGAGTCTGACAAAGGAAGAACTAGACGTATTTTCATGTTTAGAGAGTCAGAAAAGACAGCGGAAAATTAAACTCCAATAGCCCATTTTCATAGATAGTTCCTCAGATCCGAAAAGGTAGAAAACTGTGTCTAAGAAAACCTCCTAGTCGCGATAGGCTAGGGTATTCCTTTTTCGTAAATAATCTATCCCAGCCTGAAAAAGGGGTAAATTTTTATTGGGTAGATGTCGTTTCGCAACCAATTTAACGAGATCAAAACGACAAGCGACTCAACAATATTTTCATGTTTTAAGAGTCAGAAAAGTGTTGAAAGGTGACTCCTCCTAGAGGAACGAGTGGTATAAAGGGCAACAAATAGTTTCGGTGATGGTGGAAATACTCAGAACAAGATAAAGGTCAAGAGGCTGGCTAACAATACCACTCATCACAGCAGTTCCTCAGGAATGGGTAAAATAACCAAGTGAAGGCATATGATTGGCCAAGAAGATAGTGACGATGGAGTGAGAAAAACAAGGCTCATCTGGCAAAAACAAGTTGATAAAATGGAAATCACAAGAGTTAAAATGGGAATGGTTTCATTTTTTCACAAGCTTGAAATCATGGGAAACTCTACTTGAAATGTTTTCATGCCCCCAGCATGGTGACTCAATTCGAGTTACATGCCCCCCAAGCTTCAATCCATATGAAAGGCAGATGGAGTGAAGCTTCAAGTTAAGAGATCAAGAGAAAGACTCGACTGGGATTTTACGGGATCCTATCAAAGACTTGAATTGAACGGGAACATGTTTCATTATTTTAAGGAGGTTGACACATTAAAAGAACTGTCCTCGAAACACCTTGTTTCATTTTTTAACAAGCTTGATACAGAAGACAAACTGTCCTCGAAACATCTTGTTTCATTTTTTAGGGAGCTTGACATGAGGAAACGAACTGTGCTCCGACAACCTTGTTTCATTTTTTAAGGAGCTTGACACAAGAAAACGAACTATGCTCTGAAGAGCTTGTTTCATTTTTTAAGGAGCCTGACACAAGAAAATGAATTGTGCTCCAAGGACCTTGTTTCATTTTTTAAGGAGCTTGAAACAAGCAAACAAACCATGCTCCAACAGACCTCATCATAATAAAGAAGAAGTCATAGCTTCCAAGAGTTCGACGTCTGATAGAAGGAAAACATCTTGGAAGTTTGGACCCAATGCCCCCAGCACACGATGCACAATGGCACTACCACTGAATGTAGGCACGGGACAGGTAGCCACATAATTGACATGTGGTAGGGATGACACAAAAAGTAGATAAAAATCTGGCAGAGATGATGGTGGACTAGCTGCCATATTAGGACCAAAGAAAACACATCACACGAAAGAGGGAGGAGACAAGAGCTCCCATGGCATAAGTATAATCATGGCCTAGGATTAGATTAAATTCCAATGGGCCAGGAACAACCATCACGCCCATATGGACAGCTTTCCCTCCCAAAGTAACAGGCAACTTTGGAAGGATCCCTAACAGTTGACTAGTTCCTCTGATAAACGCCAACAGATTCTGCGTAACAGGCACAAGCGGAGGCAAACCAAACACTTTCCAAGTAGTTGAAGACAAAATACTGAAAAACACACCTTCATCTATAATAGTGCTAGGTACGACCAGGTCAAAGGTTTGTACCGTTATGTCAAAAGGCACATAAGACAGAAGGCGGTATCCTACAAATCGACTCCAATCAAAGGAGACGACCAAACTACTTGGAGGGGGTACCATCAGAATGGGATGGTTTTCCCTCAGTGTTATGGGAAAAGAAGGAGAAAACTCTACAACCTCCATCATGTAGTCGAGAAGGGTATCCTCCGAGACTTCCATCACGGTAGGCGGAGGAGCAGCTTCTTAATGTATGGGGATAGGAGAATATTTCTCCAAGTACGAGGAATCCGAAGAAACAAGAAGAACATGAGGGGTGTGAGATCCACTCTCAATGGAAAATACCTGGTGCACTGTAGATGGGGACAGCTCAACCGATCCCACGACCGATGGTTGGTCAGGAATGGATTCCTGAATTTGAATTTCCAGTGGAGCGGGATTGACCAAGGATGACTCTTGACCAATCGTAGGATCAGCTAGTGGAGGACTCAAAGAAAGCCATTTATAACCAGCCAGGAGGCATGGTGTAGAAACGGTTGAGTTTTCCAAAACTCTCTTGGCTTCATCCATATATGGACAAAGGTGAATGGCATGGTGCCCTTCACACAACTTATAGGGATTGGCAAGCTTACCCTGCTTCTTAGGACCTTTACCATCACTAGCTGAAGACATGCCCCCAACCTGACTCCCGGAAGCCAAAGGAAACGACAAACGATCGTTGGACCATTCTTCAAGCACCTTGGGAATGCCAAGGAAATATCAAAGAAGATGGTTTTGCTTGGCACAACATGCAAGGGAACTTGAATTTTCGTGGAGGGTTGGGAGGTTCATCAAAAGGAGGTTTTTTAGAAGCAGTAGCTGCAGCCTTAGCCTCTCTCTTATCAAACTTCTTCTTCTTTGTCTTATTCTTCTTCTTCTTAGCCACCTGGTTACTCGAATCCAGACTTTCACCAGGCGAAGTAGAAGAGGAGGACACATAAATAGACGAAGAAGGGGAGAGGTCCACCTTGGAATCAACATGATGTTGTTCAAGTGGAGGAACTGATTGAATAATAGCCGGGACATTCGGGACCACAGAGGTTGAAAAAAACCAAACTGGCAACCCAACAGTTAACCCAGGAAGTGACAACATTGCCATATAAGGAGCACCAACATTCCCAAAGGGAGGAAAATGACCCGGATTCCCATCGGAGGGGATTCCTTGGTTGGTGAACTTCGGAAGCCATCAGAAACAACTTAAAACAACACCCTAAAGAAACTAACTTTAATTTTTTTTAAGACATTGAAACAAAACTCTGTTGTTTCATATTTTAGGAGTCTATAAACAAGCAAAAGGTGACTCTATCTCTTTCAATTTTGAAACAAGCATGAACGGACAAGTGCTTGATAATTTTTTCGAATTTAATGAGTCAGAAAAGATCCAAATGACTAGTCTGGTAATCTAGGCAGATGGGTGTACCAGATATCTGTGAACTGCCATATACACCTTGGTCAAAAAAAGAAAGAAAATCAACCAAGGACTTGACGTATGTGCAGGTAATCTCCTCGAATGTTGTGTCTGGTGTATCACGGGTATAAGGCGGTAGACTCGGCTTCCTACGGATAAAGGATAGTAACCTAGTGGGGTCTCCCTTTATATATGCGACAGTACGGGGAGCACAAGTCCATACTAGTGTTGTCTAAAGCCAAGAGGCGAATGACAGCTACTAGGTTTAACGACGCCGGAACACATCACTAGCTTAGACCTCTAGATATTTTGTTAATGTTTCAATGTTTCCTTAATTTAAATTGAATAAATTTTAGAGTTGATCTTCAATTATGTTTCAATTTCAGGCCCTACCGAATGTTATGTCTCAAAAATCCTCTAAATGCACACTACATGCCACAATATATCACTTTGTTCGATGAAGAGCTAACTACAGGAAGGTTGAGAGCTTTTAAAACAATATCAAAATGATCAGAAAACATCCACTACTGTCTCTATTGCACGCTAATGAAAATAAAAACTTTTCCCTTAGAGTTATATAACACTAATAATGCAGAGAAGCTTTCAATTTTCACTAACTAATCAAAAGAAAAGAGATTTGTTTTTGTATTTTTCAATGTTTTAGAGAAAATGCACCAAATGAAATGAAAAACTAATGAAGAGACCAATTTGAGAAATGATAGTGAAAGAGTAGAAACAAGCAAGTTCACTCAATGCAAAATACACAATCAGAACTCAAACTGATGGAGAAATCTCTCAAATCAAAGAATAATTTCAAAAAGAGTCATACAAACCGTGTAATCTAGGCTCGAAATGAGACAAAGAGAAACTTGAATGAAAAAGAGAGAAATCACTCAATTAACGCAATAATACAATGGAATCCAACGAAACGAATGCAAGGAAGCAAAAATGAAGTTGGCTGGAAAGACGAGAACCAAAAACTCACACGGGAGGCTCAACGCAGTATAGCACCTAGAATCCTTAAGGCTAGAATGCAAAACTGATGGTAGAGGGAAAACAACCAAAGAATATAGGTCAAACACATTCAACAAGGACTTCAAGGCACTCAAAAATTCGGAAAAATAACACCAGAACCAAAAATCAGACTCAGAGGGCTCAAAAATAAGTAAACCCTAACACCAAATAGGGTTGGCGTGACTGTTTGGCTGTATCTTACACCAAAACAGGGTTGGCGCGGGGGCCTAACTAGTAATAAGCTCCAGTTGGCGTGAATGTCTGGCTATAAACCATGCCAATTGAGTTTACTATGGAAAGGAATGAAAAAGAGCAAACAAAGAGTAGATCAGGTATGGTGGGGGTTGAACAGGGGTTTTACACCAAAAGGAGGAAAACCAGAAGAGAAAATCAATCAATCAAAAGCCAAAAACAACCAAAAGAGGAAATAATAACTCCAACTGAGTCCCCAGTGGAGTCACTAGTTTGTTGGAGAGGTAAATCCCCTCTGCGGACAAAGACAATCCCTACTAGACCATATCGGTTCTAGCAACAATCAGGTCATGCAATGACGCAGGTTTCTAGTTACAAAATGACAAAAACATAAAAAATTTCCTACCTCAGGTCCTACGCAATGGTCGTTGAAGAAAGGATGATGCTTCCCGTTCCTCGCTTGGCAGATCATGATCCTTCCGATTGACGCGTCCGAACACCTGCACATATGCAAAGGATACAATGATATACCACTTAAAATCTAAATATTGTAACCATACATCAGTCAGAGAGGATGTAATTCATTGCATCAAAGAAACAAACACATGAATGAAACCATGATCAAAGTCGCTTATCATTAAAATAACAAAGGAAAGATACAACCCAAAGCTCTAACGCTGGATTTTCCTTCGGTGGGGCTGATAGCGGAGCATGTCTCAATGAAGCTTGTCAGAAATGGGACAAAGCTCTCTCTCTCTTTGGCTTGGCTCTCAAAGGCTGTCTGGCAATAGTCTCCTTACTACAAGTTCAACTCCTACTTCTAGCTTGCTAAGGGAAAAAGGCAAGCTTATATAGAAGGTGGAAGGGGAGTTGGGATCCCTACAATTATGGGATTGGCCCTATCCTTAAGGAAGCTTCCATGATAGGTGGAAAACCACCTCCCATACATGGAGATCGGAAGCCAAACCTCCCAACTCATTTTAGAGACTCGTTTAGGAGTTTGTTGGAAACAGAATTCCGCCATTTATTTTTAAAAAACAATCCTTATTAAGCTTGGCCCAAGTGAGACACTGGGACAGAGCACCAGTTGGCATGCCCTCTATAGTGGATTTTCCCCATTGGCGCGAGGGCTGAACTGGCTAGTCGCGCCAAGGCCAAAAGATCAGTTTTTAGGGTTTTCTAAGGAAAAATTTCTTCAGAGGAATGATTGTCTTTGTCAAGGGGGATGCCATGAAAGTGGTTTCAGTTTATGTTACTGCTCACAGGTCACAGGAAAGGACCTCCAATGTGCGGGAGGAGGAATTGCAGGGACGGTGACAAAATGTTGTATAACACCGTAACATAGATCTTATGGATCCTAGCCAGCAGGTTGCATCCCACTATGGACATAATTCCATTCTTGTTGTGACTGCGGTATTGTTGATGTTAAAAGCACAGAATGTTAAGTTTTGGAGAATTGAAATAGTTACACGTATCATAGTTCTTGAATTGCAATTCATGTGATGGTTGGTTATATGATTAATGTAGGTTTAATAGTTAAGAGTGTGTTTTTTTGTTTAGTGATTTAAATTCAGAAAAATAAAATATTTATATTTTCATAAATTTTTAGATAAATTAGGGATTTAATAAGATTTCTTAACTCAGCATAATTAGATATCTCATTATGATGATTTTAAAATTAATTTATTATCATCCATAATTTTGAATTTAGAATCTTTATACAGATTTTCAAATTCAATATCAAGTATAGTTGTGCAGATTTTCAGATTCAACATCAAATAATTATTCCAGATCCAGAAAAACATTCATTCAGATGTAAATATTGATGAAAAAAAATGAGAACAACACGGTCAAACAGATAACGAATAAAAGAACTGTAATGACCACACAGGCGTACCAGTTATCGCAGCTGCTGGTCAATCATCATTATCTGATCTTCGGTTCAGCTTTGCCTGCAACAAATTTGTTATAAGCATGAATCCCGATATCAAATTTCCCCCCCATGAATCTAAATCATAACGAAATTGTAACAATACCCAGATTTCTTGGACTATTTTCAGCATGAGCATCATCTGAGTTCCACTGTTATCCCAATGAAGTAAATATGCGTTACTTAGAAAGGGTAGGTATAAAGTGAATGTGGTTGTTGGAAGCGTCCACGTGACTGTGGGGGTTTTTATTTCTAGCAAGATAACCTAATGTGCTCTCACAAAAAACCTAATATACTCCTCTATTTTAAGTATTTGACTGAATCTACTCTTCTTACATGATACCTAAATAAACGAGTGGCTATCTGACAGCTAGCCATGATAGTAACAGTGGCTGTGATCTAACCTTTCCTAATTGTTATAAAATATAAATTGATTATGATAAGGAGAATTTGGAGCCACAAGCTTCATGACAGTTATGGAATGGTAGGTGAATTTCCTGTAAATTTGAATAAATGCAAATGGACGATGCTAAATTAAACCCAAACTTGAATACGATGTTTTCTAAATAAAACCGGTATAGGTTCGTATCAGCTGTGCGCTCGATGTTACGTTCTAGTGACCATTCGATAAGAGATCGTGTGTAAGGATTTACGGCAGAAATAAAATATTTACCGAGAGGAACAATAATCATGAACATAAACATAACCAGCAACAAAGCACATAAACATAAACACATATGTTTATCCGGGAAAACCCCAAACTTCGGGGAAAACCCCAACCAATGAAATTTCATCTGGCCAAGTGAGCCTTCATCGCTCACCTCCAGGCCTTACATTACAATGAAGTCCTCCGAGCCTTTTATAGGCTCCATTACATGCAATACCATGAGCTTAAAACCATGGGTGCACTATACCATGTGCCCCAAAACCATCATTGTTTAACTCAGTCAAACTTGACTCTAATCACGAGTCAATTTACCTAACATTCCTCTGATACCATTTGTAAGGATTTACGACAGAAATAAAATATTTACCGAGAGGAATAATAATCATGAACATAAACATAACCAGCAACAAAGCACATAAACATAAACACATATGTTTATTTGGGAAAACCCCAAACTCCGGGAAAAAACCCAACCAATGAAATTTCATTAACCATTGGCCAAAACCCTGGCTAATCTGGCCAAGTGAGCCTTCACCGCTCACCTCCAGGCCTTACATTACAATGAAGTACTCCGAGCCTTTATAGGCTCCATTACATGCAATACCATGAGCTTAAAACCATGGGTGCACTATACCATGTGCCCCAAAACCATCATTGTTTAACTCAGTCAAACTTGACTCTAATGACGAGTCAATTTACCTAACATCGTGCTGCACATGAAAAAATATTTCGGTGCATATGGTATTAATAAAGGGGCCATTAATGTAGACTTAACGTGTCAGAGGTGCCAAACTTTCATTCATCCACATGATTCTCACAACTCCTTGGTTGTTAATTAGATGACCTACAAGATATGAATGGTAGATCAGTTCTTTTGGTGGGTATAGTTTTAGCCACATCACATATATGAGTTGAGGATAAAAATCACTTTTTTTTAAATTATGGATGAAATTATGGATGAATTGAGTATGGAAATCATTTTATAATTTTTTTTACAAAATTACAAAATTATTTGAGAGAGCTCAGTACAATAAAGAGTGGTCCAAGCTCAACCCAACTTCCCACAATATTCATGATAAGCATCTCATTCCTAGACCATAAATAAGCCACATAACCCTAAAACCTAACCCTACAACCTTTGTAAGTCGCAGTCCCATTATGACTTAATCGAAAATGAAGGTGGTGTGCGTCCAAACAAATAGAACCCATTTGTTGAAGGGCAGGCAAGGCATCAAGGACAACAGGGATCCTTTCACCCTTTAAACTGAAAATTAGGTTTGAGGATGAAAACATCAATTACCCTGTTTGCAAAACATGGAAAAACATGGCAGGAAAAGCATCAATTCATAAATGAACAATAAGGATCCTTTCACCCTTTGAACATGAGAATTAGAATCCATTATGAAAACATCTTCACTTCGAAGAAGATATGGAGAGCTGGCTCTCTTCTGTGATTTGAAGAGACACACAATAGAACTATTGATTATCAAGGAGCGTTTGTTTTATCTCGTGATTTGAAAAGACCTAATCAGGATATTCATTCCGTAGCATTGAAATCTACCACCCAAAATTATTCATTTATGAATATTCTTGATTTAATTAGCATCATTGTTTACCAATACGGATTAAACATTCTAAATTAATCCGTTCTAAGATCGATTTAGAATGGTAACATACATCGACCAATTTTTACCTAGGTAAATAAAAATATAAGTTTGAAAATGCATACACTTATGATTACTCAATTAACAAATGTGATTTTCTTATGAAGTAACAATTTCTTATGAAAGGGTCCCACAAATAGGTAATTAATCATGTTTGAATTATGTGATAAAATCGTGGTGCTGAGAACGTTAGTTTTATATATATAATTCTCTGTGTGGAGTATGATCATTACATATTTGACCCTTTCCTTATTGTTGGTGCTCGGTGGGTACCAGTTGTCCCACAGCATCCTAATTCATCTCGAAGTTTTCGTCTTTGTGCCACCTGGTTCATCCGCTACCGTAGATCTGGTAGGGTTCTATCCTACGATGGTGATTGTCTCTGAGAGGATAATGTCTCTTTCTGACCTTCAGTCTCGGAGTTTTTTGCTCACTCAATGGAAGCTCCTACTCGTTTTTCCCTGCATGTTTGGTGCTAGTCTTAGATTTATATTTTACCATGGAAGGGAGGAGAGAAGAAACCCTCCTGGTCTCTATCTTACTTGGTGTCGTTCTTAGTTTGTGTTTTCTCCTTGCTTGTTTTTCCTTGCATGTTCGGTGCTAGTCTTAGATTTAGATTTAGATTTTACTGTAGAAGGGACGAAAGAAGAAACCCTCCTGGTCTCAGTATTTCAAATTGCAGCACGTTTTGTGGATCATTTTTAGTATAATTTACTTCTTTTCATGGTAATTTTTGTACATTAGATTTTTATAGTATTTGATTTCTAGTATTTTACTCGTAATATTGCCACACTATCATAATATTGCTACATTATCATGGGGTATGTTAGTTCTAACAAAAAATGTATTGTTACTGTACATGTATACACATTTGATTTGATTCAACTCGAGGTAGTACATGCAATGTCTACATGATTTTAGTTAGTTAATTAGTGTGCTTTATATACATATAGTTAGTTTTAATTATCTTTAATTTAACTTTAGATATTGCATGTTATGTGCACTTGTATGCTATGTGCACTTGGTTTTAGTTACTTAAGTTTAGTGGTTGCATGTGGCACACTTAGGTTCAATTAGCTTTAACTATCCATAGTTATTGCATTTACAACTAAGCTTAACTCATTTTCTTTTATGTATTGATTCTAAAACTAATATTGAATAATCAATTTCATTCTCAATTCTAATTATTTTTCTTTTTCAACTTGGCAAGTTTATACAATTATTCTTTAGCTAGATTCATATTTGTGCTCTAATAATTTTACGTTTTAGTTCAATCTCATTTTCCCTACCCACATTTGTTGTTTCTTGAAAGTAAAGATTACAATTCCATTCTAAAATAAAAATGATTAGTTCTTTCATTCTAGTATAAGATGCACAGATTTTTCATAGTTTAGAATATATATTTCATTGTCTATAATTTGTTGCGACTGAAACATAATTATTTCTTTTCTAAGAAAACATACACTCAGCCATAGTAATTACTTCTTCATTTGTAGTCAAAAAAATCACATTAGTCTTAAATACATCTTTGAACCTAACTCTAACACAGTCACTAGGTTATCAGACCACCCAACCATGAAAACAACCATAGAAATCCACGTGGTAACCAGACCACCCAACCATGAGAACTTGAAATCCATGTCCACCTGGTAACGAGACCACCCAACCATGAGAAAATGTGAGTATGTCCTTCTCTATTCCTCAAGCACCTCTTACCAGCAACAATGAGCAAATGCGAATACGTTCTTCTCTCTCCCTCAAGCATCTCTTACCAGCAAAGTACCCCAACTAGGTGATTTCTCACGTACCAAAACCCATCCAAAGGTTCGACTTGGAATCAAAATATTTGAACGGTTTTTGCACTCGCTCTCGGTCCAGCTCTAGATTACCTTTAGGCAGTGTGGTACCTTTTTCCACAATATTTCTTCTTGTGAGTTTTTCTCCTCCCCAAGATCCCCTTTATTTTATCTCGTCTGAAAGGTAAGATAATTGTTTCTTCATGGTTTTTTTTAGTAAAGAAACTATTTTCTTCATGGCTTTTCATAAAAGAGTTATTTTCTTCATGGTTATTTCAAGATTCGTTAACTTTTATTTTTACTACTAATAAAAATAGAAAACACATAAAAAACACATAACTATCATTTTAGTTACTGAATATTACATTAAGGTTTACCTAGCCATAGAGTTTTTTATTTATTTAATCACAACAAATTAACTGCAATCTACTTAAAAATTCACCATGACTGGAGGATGTTACAAATAATTTCAGTGAAGATGAGTTTAATGTAACCTAAAGAGACTAGTATAGGGAAACCCAACCTCAAAGGGGAGATGTAGGATCATTTAATATCCTTAGGTTATGGTGCAGTAGTCACTTGGGCATAAGAGAGAGGCATATTTTTTGGTTTCCTTACTTTAGCTTCACACTAGCTATATGTCATTTATGTTAGTTTGGAGGTTTAATTATAAGAAAAGAGAAGAGATAAAAATCAATATTAAAGCTGAATAATATTTAAAACATTCATAAATAATGATTTAGTTTTAAAAAATAAGTGATAATTTTGTAGATCCAAAAATTTAGTCAATCATTAATTCCAACAAAATAGCAATCATTTACATGAATAAGAGATTTGAAATATAAATAATTGAATGTATAATTTTGAATATAGATGTATCTCTAAATCCACTTCTAACAATTGATATTTTAAATGCAAGTAAATTTGATCATATAGATTTTCAAGCTCATATTCTAGAATGTTCATTGAGCTTGAGCCAATTCCAAAAGCATTATTTTGATCAGTGGATTTCTTGTTATTACCAAGCATGCCTTCCTCATTGTCTTGTAGCACCTCAAGTAGAAGCTCATCACCTCCATCATCTTGTGAACCACCATAATCTGACATTCTAGTGGGTCCATTTTTGCACTCTAATTATTGTCAAGATAACAAACGTAGATTCGAGTGTATAAACACAAAATCTTGTGCTTTTTTTGTGCTTATGCCATACTTATTTGTTAAATGGATAAAAACATACACTCTAATTTCTTTACATACAGATGAAATAGTCACCTGTGAAATAAAATTAACGTGATGTTAGAAATTGATGTTTGAAATATTAAGCATAATAAGGAACTCAAGCACAATGAATGTAGATGCAAATATAGTCTTGCAATTATTTACATATTTCCTATAAATTGAAATAGATGTTGTGTGATTAAGAATAAAATTTTGTAACATCTTTGAGTCAGTTATAGTTTTCGCAACTCATGCAATGTTATTAATATATTTTATGAGAAAATGCGTGTAGTTCACGAAATAAGGAGTCCAAAAAATTGTTGGGTATTCATCCTCCATCAACCCCCCAGAAAGGAAATTGTTTGAGATAATATCTGTAATTTTTCGGACCGCACTTTTTCTTCCAAACTCCTTTATTGCATATTTGAAGAGACTCATTAGATATGTACCATCTTTTGTATTCCATGTGGTATCATGAAATTTTATGAACATACCTCCTTTCGAGCTATAAACCAAAATATTGATAAGGGGACAATGGTTGACATATGTCCAACCATATGAGACAATGGAGACCCCAGGTTCCTTCCAATTATTTTTAATATAATGAAGTATAGCTTCAACTTGATCCCTCTCTTCAAATAACGTTGTTGTCCTCATATTTTCATAACTAGGACACGTGTAACCTTTAGGGGAAATGTAACTAGATCCCTTACCATTTCCTTCCAATAAGGAGACCCACAAACATTGAAAGCTATGACATTAGCTAAAAAAATTCGTCTAATGGATGCATGAATATTTCCACTCATTTTTACATCCCATAATTTATCAATGTGGGAAACATAAACTTGATGTTGAGAATAAGAGTGTCTGCCACCAATTGTCAATCCACTGGGATTGTTGTTGGTTTCAATCAAACCTTCAACAATACGTCTCCACTTTTCAAGTTCATTCAATTGCCTATGTAGAGATGTTTTCTCTGTCTTAGGTACACTCTCACATAAAATTATCTTTTATTTCTCCCATTCCAAGTAAATGTCATTGAACTCTTCTACACTCCCTCATTTCAGCGTTTTAGAATAAAGGAAAAAACAAGCCTTTGAACCAATTGGTCCACTTGCTCCTCTACTATAAGACTGAGTAAATTTCAGAGCACCACATAGCCTTATTTCAAAGGATCTCTTTACTTCTTGATATTCTTTTCTTTGAATTATTTTTCATGTTACTATGAAATATTTCTATTGGAAAATGGGTGATCTACTTTGTGAAGTTGGCGAACTTTCTTCCATTGAAATGAGAAATGAGTGGAATAAAGAATAGGTAATCCTCTACCACAACCAATTCTAATATGCACAGTTTATATTTAAAAATAATTAAAAAATAAAATAAATAAAGTGATATTAAATTAGAAAAGAACAATTAACTAAATATTGCAGAGATATATTTATTTACATGAATAGCTTAATGTACTGCATGTACAAGGTAAGAAATAATTTATACCATGTAAAAAAAATAGGACACTATTGGTAAAACCTTTTGTCAAGGCTGTACCATAAAAAATTTCAGAAATTTACTAAGCGTCGCACCAATATCTTCACAATAATCTCTAGTTGAAGTAAAAAAAACCTTGGGAGAAATATTATAAGGTTCTTTTATAAGTAATCTCCTTATGCTAGAGTGTTGAATTACAAGATAGAATAAGAATTTCACAACATAAAAATAGAGGAAAACTTTTTTTGTTATTAGAGTCTTAGGTCCTTTTCATGCTATATGATGTGTTGGAATAAAGTAAAATTTAATTAAGTTTCACTTCGGAATGAAGTAAACGTTAGAAGTTCCATGGAAAATTATTTCTCAATAGTTTAATAAGAAAAAAATGAGACAAAATTGTTCAAAGGAATCAACCAAACTTAACTTTTTAACTTCTAAAACTAAGGGAATTACATATCTCTAAAAATACTTTCAATTTATCAATGATTCTCCTATATATTTTTTGCATTTATAATAACATAACAAGATTTTCTTTAAACCAATAAAAAATCTTGCAATCCATTTTAAAATATAAACTTTATACAATTTAAAATCAGTACTTTGCTAACTGCATGAGATGTTTGAACAATTCAACAAACAAGCTAACCATATTAGTAAAACTATTATATGCTAATTGATAAATCTATGAATACAATAAACTATAAATCATAAGTATAAGTAGAACAAGAGGGTTCACAAGGCTTAATTGTATTAAATCCTTTGTGGAAAAACATTCCCCAAATGCACAATTGAACATAAAGTTTCTAAAATATAGTTATTTGACTTTTTCATAGACATGATCCTTTAACACATAAATAAATTCATGAGCTAAATGAAAAAAACAAATGTCTCCTTGTTTTCATGTAAAGTGAGTGCAAAATTGCCCTTGGATAGATCAAACCATTTGAGTCATATAAAACTTAAGAACTACGCCATTTAATAAAAAACCTTTCTAAACTCCTCAGAAGACCACGACAATATCTCAAAAGGCTTGAACTTTTAAGATTTTACTAAATAAGAGTTGTTTTCATGTAAAATGAGTGAAAAATGGCCTTTAGATAGATCAAACTATTTGAATTACATAAAACCTAAGAATTAAGCCATTTAAGAAAAAACATTTCTAAACACCTCACCAAGACAATATGTGAGAAGGCTTGACCTTTTAAGATATTTTACCAAATAAGGGTTTCATTTAGGACAAATGGTTGGGTTACAACATTTCTAAATCTATAACACAAGCTATATATTTTCCAATCGAATAAATGATGATGAACAAATTATTTTCTCTAAATTATTGAAGGTATTTTAAAAAATAAAATAATTCAGTTAGATATAGTTTGACATCATTCAACAAAACTTCTTAACTCGATGAAACATCAAAGTAGCTCACTATCACAACGGTTGGGTTTTTTAACGCTATCGAATGGAGTTCAAAGGACAATGGGACCTCGAATTGTATATTGATTAGATAAAATATCAGGAAAGAGAATTTGATATGGCTAACAATAAGTCAATCCGCATAGAATCAAATCTATCGTAGTAAAAATGAACTCTAATGCTTCATTTTGTTGGGATAATCTACAACACTCAAGAAGAATGCACGGAAAGAAAACGTTATATTTCTATCAAACTAAATATTTAGGCAACAACTATTGAAGCACTAAGCATGGTTGTTTTCGATGTGAAAAAAAAAGTGCAATTCAAAGTTAACGGTCAAAGTCAAACCATGGATTAAAATCATGGGTAGGCAATTGAGACGGACACAATCTTTTTTTTCCTTAATTTGTTTATCCCAATAAATCATACAGGGTATTCTTTGCTCACAATAATCCTCAGGCACTCAACAGGAAATAAGAAATGTATCTTGATCATAGGAGATTGTAAGATACCGTTGTAATTTTTTATTTTTAGTTTGGTCGTGTTATGCACCAAACAAAATTGATTATCGTTTCAAATCTATATATAAATCTAAAACTATTTAGAATAAATAGTGAAAAAAAATGGGTAAATAATTGTTTTTATGTTGAAGAAGTTGTTTATAAAAAAAATAATTTTAAATTAACAATTTCAAAATAGTTTTACATTAAATTTTTTACAAAAAAAAAAAATTGAACAAACGCTCGAAGACGTAGATAATGGAAAGTCTCTAGTGTTGAAAAATGTAACTAGGTTTGTTTTTCATAGTTGTATTTGAGTCGTAATGAAATGTATTTATCAAAAGAAAGAAAAAGAAATTTTTATTAGTGATATTATGACTTATTAAAGAATGAGTTTCATGTTTGAGTCATCATGTTGTAGATCGAAGTCCACATTGAGGACTTCTAGGTTTTATATTGAGTCATTGAAGTCATTTTCCATTTTTATGAGACTCTTCTTGGGCTTTTGGATCATGTAAAAGGAATTATTATTGAGTTAAATAAGTCATTTCTCACCTCCACACCAAGTCGTCCCTTACCTTTTCAAGTCAGCATACATAAGGGTAATTCAAACCCCAACAAAGGCTATAAATAAAGAGTAGTTGAATTCATTTGAGAGAGAAAGTCACACACAAGTTTGATATCCAAGAAGAGGAAGAAGTAAAGTATGAAGAAGAATAAGAATTGCATAAAAGGATAAGATCAAAGTATCTTGGTCATCTCTCTCTCTCACTCGTGTGAATTTACTGGGCTACTATATCAAGATCAAAATTTCTGATGTTGTATCAAGGTCAAAGTTGTTGTTGAATCTACGCCAAAGTTTCTGTTGCATCCAGGTGGAAGTTGTGATTTTTCTTCAAGGTCAAAGTGCTAGTACTTCTAGTTCAACGATCAGTTGTTGTTAGATCAACGTTTTGTTGCGGCAAGGTCGAAGTGCTAGGTCAAAGATGTTGTTGGAAGGTTATCGTTTGGAGAATAATGGAAGGACTCACTTGGTGATTGGAGGAAGTATTTGTCTAGGTCAAAGAGTCATGGATTATCTCATGAAACTATTCAAAGGAGAGTTGTTGACTGGGTTTTCCCCTAGATAGGGGTTTTTCCCTGGTTGTCTGCCTACATCCGGTGTCTTTGATATTCGTGTTATGGTTTTGGTAATTTCTTGATGAACTAAGATGAAAGAAGGACACAAGAAAGTTAATAAAAACATAAGAATATCACAACTAATTATCAACGTAAAGAAAGTATTTTTGTCTTTCTTATTTTCCAACTTTTGGGATCAGATGGATTCCAACGGATCTAATGAAATCCTATTATGTTCTAATATCTTACTCATAACGAGGCCTCGTAACAAGGCCTACCAAGAGTATAAGATTCTAAAAATATAGGGGAATTTTAGAAAACTCAAATACAAATTGCAAACTCCAAAAACAAGATGGTAAACTCCCTAGAAAAATTTAGACCAACATCATCATACAATAATACATACAATTCATTATATAAATATAAGATAATATACTTAATTCCATCATGTATCAGTTAAAATCTAAGGGGCTTTAGGAGGATATATAGATATTGGATGAAATAATAATGGTCCATGAATCTATCCACACCTTAAGGTTAAGAAATAAAATGCCCAACATGTCGAATGCTTATGATCACATCAATTGTGATTTCCTCAACGTGATACTACAAGCCTTTGGGTTTAAATATGGATGGATAAATAGGATTATGTAGATGTTAAGGATAACTATTTTCTCAAATTTAAAATTGACTCTCCACATGCTCCCCTTTTGAGGGGAACAAGAATCTGATAATATGACTCAATCTCTCCCTCATCTTTATTATGTGTTAAAGGTGTCAGTAGATGGCTCAAACATTTATATGAAATTGAATATTGAAGGTAGCAACTACGAATTTATTTAAAACATCAACGAGTTATTGAAACATTGTGCATGGTTGTTTTTGATCTGTAAAAAATGTGCAATTCAAAGGCAACACTAAAAGGTCCATGATGAAGTATATGAGCATGCATTCCATGATGAAGCATATGAATAAATATTCTTTAAAGGTAGTAAAGAAATTAAATATGGAAAATATGAAAGGAAATAAACTAGATAGTGGAATTTCTTCAAGGGGAAGAGTGAGCTCTCTTCAAAAAGTTTATATAGTTATCATTAGTCGAAACATTAATACGTTCTCAATATGGATGAATTACAACCAATAATATGCATATCATATTTTCCATATATATTATATACAATCATATTCTGATTGTATATCTATATATAAAAGGAAAATATGGCCATATGTTTATAACTATGATTAAAAATCTATGTTGCACGAGTTTTCGGTACATGGGTACTTTGAGTACGGGGAACAAGTATCAGGTATGGCTAGAAGCTTTGCTCAAATTTACAGGAAACGTCATGTTGGGAATGAAAATAATATAATATATTAAAATTGAATATATATTAAAAATAAAAATAAAATAGTTTATTTATTTCCATTCAAAACTTCCCAATTAAATTGCATCCTGCAAATTGCATCTTGCATTGAAATATCTAAAAGATTGAACTTTGAAACAGTTCTAGAAAAAATCAAAGTATTAATACATCAATAACTTGCCAATGAAATTCCTTGTGAGTAAAGAAACAAGTGGAACTCCTAAACCGAAAAAAGGTTATTATAACTTGATTATTATGTGATTTCATGCAACACTATATCATATTCAATTTTGAAATTCAAGTTTGGAAATTTATAAAATGAATCTGACTGACATGCTACTCTTTATTTTTATGACCATCATTGTAATTTATTGCATCTTATCATTAAAGCTTCAAAATAGGCTTCAAGAAAGTAGATTTATTTGCAATTGTTGAACTTCAAGATTTGCAACAGAAGCTGCCAAGGAAGGACTGGAAATTGTATATATTTTTTTGAAATATTTGGTAGATATCCACATCTATATTGCTTTCCAAAGCCCATGTAGTCCAGCTCCCTGACCTATCTTGTATCACTTATAAAATAAACAGATGGTACCTTCTCTGCTCAAAATAGGTACCTGAAAGGTGGAAATCTTCTCAAAATAGGTACCCAAAACGTCAAAATTTATTGTAGTGAAGCTCCCGAAATGATGCAAAGTACTTTTTGAAACTCCCGTCAATTTTGGAAAGTTTCCTACCACCTCCCAAACTCCCAAGAGTACGGGAGCATGGGGTGCGTGCTCTCCAATGGTTGAGATCGGTGCCCGTGTTACTATGTTAAAAATACAGGCACTATGAGATATTGATTGGTTCTCCTTCGTTGTTTTCACGTTCTCTATATGTAATTTAGTCCTTGTAAACTAACAAATTTGAACAATAATATAATAATATATATCAGTGCTAATTATACTTCTAACGAATATTCTCTCATATAGTCATTGATGATATATTCTCTCATATATTCATTGATATAAACCAACAAATTCCTTTAATTACTAACATTTTAGAACCAAAACCAAAAACATAGTGAAGGAAAGTTCCACCGGAGATCTTTGTTCATGGGAAACGGACGATGGTAACTGGTTAAGGGTGTGAAGCTACCCGAATCAACTCTGATATGCACATTGGGTACATCTTCTTAGTGCTAAATGATAGATATGCTCTCCTCTGCAGCTTAAATCCATGAGAAACCTTAGCTTACAAGAAATTAAACTCATAACCACTAGTTTGTATGCGTAGCTACACGGCTAGAAAAGGAAAATCAATAGCTCGAAAACACAACTTAAATTTTTGGAACGGAAGTTAACATGAGTATGGAAAGGAGATTGAGAAATGAAAGAGAAAAAATTTGCATGTTGTAATAAATGACCTGTTTTGCAAGAAACAAGTTTCTGGCCAATGAAAAAAAGAACTAGTATACAAGATGACATTTCTCATGTCATCTCATTTGTACTGCCATTTTTCCCAGGAAAGTTGGCCATCATCCTGTTTCTAGTAAGATAGTACACCATGTCATGGCACTTCATACCATGTTGGGAAATCTACATGGGTGGGCCCATGGACACGTGAGTGAGGAGACCCACATCATTGTTACAACTTCGTAATACAAGTAACACCTATAAGATGGTTTCCATGTTTAATTATAATCCAACCATGATGATCATCATGGGCATGTCCATTATTAACTCGATTGTGACCTTATAGGAGAGGAAGTGTGGGTAAGAGAACCAATCTTGGAGTTTCCTCAATCATGTATACAAGGTGGTTGAATTTAGGGGTTTAAACTTGACCATTTAAGTGTTATGCCCATAGTACTATTCTACACATAGATACCTTTCCAGTAGTAGAATAATTGTCTCAATGGGAGTTTGTATGAAAAAATTATGCCACCAAGAACTTGACTTTCCTATTTTGACCACCATGTTTTGATAGGATGCCACATCAACTCCTATTACTCATGGAAAAGAGGCTAGCCACATGGCCGTGATGGAGAAGAATCTAAAAGAGTTGATATTTTAACTCTAATTAAGAGTTGAAGAATTCAAGCTTAATCACTAGTAGGCTATCAGGTTGTGTTATAACAAGACCATTAAGAGGAAAAGGAGTTCCTTTCTATTAGAGTGTATTTCATTACATAGATGAGTAGAGAAACCAAGAGTGGATAGAGAGAGAAAACATGGAGCAAACAAAGAGGGTTTTTTCATTGTAGTAGACCACGAGTGATATGTCTTACTTATTTGTACTTGCATATATTTCCATTCAGAGAAAGAGAGAGAAAATTAGCCTCACCTTCTAGCTAGGTTTTCTCTCGAGAGGGTTTCTCAGGTCATATAATGTGTTATTATGGTTGTGAGTGATTGCATTTTCATCTATTCTTTTCTTTTGTATTTTTTATATTTCATGCATAAACCTAGTAACTTAGTAAATTCAGAGGTCATATAGATTTTAGATTTCTAGTATAAATTTATCATATACATTGTGACAAACTATCCACTGGAATATTAAGGAAAATTAACAGATCATATTATTATCATAGCAGGTTTTTTTTTGGTATATTGTGGGGAGTTGCACAGGATCCAATTTAGTTAAGACAAAAGTCATAAAACCTTAGCTATGACTAATGAATCTATCAATAACCCTCAAGATTTTGCACAGGGGATATTTTTGTGGTTGGAAGCACAAGTCACATATATAAACCATAATGTGAGCCTCCTCATGGTGGTCCTAACAAATAAGCTTGGGCTACTGAGAGAATATGGTGGTTCTAATCTGGATATGAGATCAGAAGGGAAATCGATAAATCGAGAAGAACTAGAGAGAGAATATAAGAAATAACTAAAAAAGGAACAACCCAATTCATGTGTTGTGTATCGTTCACACTCCCTATTCAAAATGGAAGCAAAGGTCAACATCAAACATATGAAGGTGAGATTGATTATTTGAAGTTAAATCATTGGTTGTAGCAATTATAATTTTATTTTAGTGTTCATCATATAGAGGAATAATGGAATATTTCACATCCTTAACTAAAATTAGAGAACCATTCCTTGACCTAGTGGGAAAGCCACATGGAGACTATCAAGTTGGGGGGAGATCCTCTAGTGACTAAGTGGGAGGATTTAAAAACTCTCATAAAGCCACACTTTTACCGTATTCAGTATATATAGGAGTAGTGGATCTCGTAGAGTCACTATAGGAAGAGATAGGAGAAAAGTGTATAAAAGTGCACCACATAATTTAGAAAAATTTCCATAATGTTGGGTATCTCCCAAAAAAACATACATTAAACCCCTATTTATTTTAACAAAAATTCAAAATCTCTTTAATTTCAAAAAATTAATTTCAAGAGAGTAGATCCATAGAGTTATGTGAATTCACTACACAAAAAACATCAATAGTTGAATAAATCACAAACAAAACACTTTTACTAAATTAAAATCTTGAATAAATTATTACAAAATGCTGAGATGGAGCCTAGAGTAATCATGCCCAACAAAACATGTAGCAATTAGATCTTCCTTCCCATCCAAATATCAATCTACTAATTTCACCCCTCACTGGAAACTGACAAGGAACATGTTTGCCTACTTGTTTATATGCTCCAAGAAAACTTCATTTTCCACACAATTGTAACTCAACAACAATTTGATCTCTTGTGAAATTTTCCTCTTGACCCTCGACATTACCCAGCCTTCAAAAATTAAAGCCCTAATTAGATTAGGCAATTAAATCTCTAATCCACTCAGCTTTATATCTATCTGAATTTGTGACTCGAATCCAATTTTTGTTAGAGTGACCACTGCCCTCTGCAATTGGGAAGATCTGTTCCTGATCTCAATTATTGGCAAGTCGATCCTCAGTGTCTAGCATTCATCTATTCTTCCTAAATTCTTCTGTGGGTAATAGCGCCTTAATCAAATAATATTTTATACGACCTAAACTGTAATAAACTCGGCCCGAGGAATGATTATTACAATCGGGCTGGTATTTTCCAATGATATTCCCTGGCATGTAATAAACTTGTCTTGAGGAATGATTATTGGAATTAGAATGGGATTTCAATGACATTGTGGCCCTTTTGGATAGCAAGAGTCGACTCAAAGTTGTTCGATGATACCGAAACCCTTGGAGTCAATAAATGTGGCCCTTTGAGAACAATGAAATTTTCCTTGAGAATATATAGAAGTGGCCTTGAATATAATTCAAGTGGACATACCTTTTGATGAATGATGTCGATGCTCAACCTTGACCAGTAATTGGGAATATGTAGAGCTTTCCCATACAAGCGATGTTGTGAGCAGCCACTTCTCTAATTAATATTGCTCATATTCGGCCTTCACATAAAAAATGGAATGCAGCCTTGAGAATAAACAAAAGTTTCTCTTGCATCAACAACTCAACCCCTTGAAAGTTTATGTAAGCAATGGTTATGACCCAAGTTCTGGATGAGATAACCTAATTTGGAAACTGGAGTACTCGGCTCCTTCCATCAAAAAATCTGTCATTTGTAATTACTTATCTAAGCCCTCATGCCGGTTATAATATTGACTATAATGTCAACCCCTCTCCTATGGATGACCTGTAACTGGAGAGTCTGGATCCTAATAAAACCAATATCATAAGAATAAATACGACGTTATCCAATCCAAATATTGATCCCTTATTAAAAATAATAATGTGATTCTATAATCGATCTAGCATCTGAAGAATAGCAATGATCTCAACCCTCACAATATATTGGAATGCGACCCTCTTGGGTTAATCCTTACATGACCAGACTCAGCCTTGATTTCTTGCCAACCAATATTTTCTATAGCTGCAATTAATTCTTCAGGAATGTGCGTCGAATGGGGATACTCAGCCTCTCGAACTGATATTAATGTTGACCTTCACTCATCCTTCAAATCCTCAATCCTACTCTTGTAGGATTACTATGCTTGATAAAATATTTTACTAGGGGTTTCTTCCAATCCTAAAGCCAATTATTTATAACTAGGGTATGTCTCTCAATACCAAAGTGAGTAATTATCAAGATTTTCCCTTTTTTATTTTGAATAGGGAGTATCTTCCAACCTGAAGTCAATGATATACAACTACGATATGTCTTTCAATACAAAATATAGTGATTATCAAGGTTTTCCCTTTCCCTTTTTTACTTAATATCTCTTATAGCTCCTTAACAATCTCTCAATAATTCTTACATAGCTCCCACCAATATCCTTCTCCCATTTTATAATAATTCTCTCCTTCTAATATCATGGGAAACACCATGAGTGACATTTTACCCCTTGTATTAACTATTATTCTATTTTATTCTTGTTGAAATATGTAACTAGTTTCACTCTTCATAATTGTATCCCATGCATTTTATATAAAAGGAAAAAAGAAGAAAAAAATAGAGAAAAATAAAAAATGATTTTCAAGGATGGGTTTCATGCTAAAAAGGTTATTATTATTATTAGATAAACATGTTCTTCATGCTTCTAAGTTTCGTTGAGTTAAAGATTCAAATTCCTATTTGAACCTCTTAAAAAGAAAAAGGAAAGAGAATTTGTATTATGTAATTTTGGGTCACAAACCCCTCTAGCTCCAAAGTCCGCCTACATAACAATTTGACCCTACCCCAATGGACATGTATGTTTGCACCCATCTAGACAATATAAATAGAAAATGATATTAGCTCATTTGGACACACACTTGGATGTGTTTTTGGTCTGAAATTTCATAGAATAAGAGACATGAAGAGTGTTCTGGTTCCTATAGACAACCTTTGGGTTGAAAAAGAGATCAGTGCCTAGGACATCTTAAAGTGTCTAAAGGATTTGTCACTAGTATTCAAGATCTAAATAGATGATGAGTTAAATCTAGTTCAAATGTCTTATCCAAAGGCAAATTCAATCAACACATGTTCAACGCTTTTTTATAAGATTTAACATTCAGGTTTGGTGGCCTATCTGGAAAATGTGTAGCTATATTGGTTGTTGTGGTATAATTGGAAAGAAGAATATAAAAAAAGGAAATTAATGCATAGGGTTAGTATGAGTTTCCTATGCATAAAACTCTAGTAGAAACATGAAACAAATGATATAAATGAATATTCAGAGAGCGTGAAGCGCATTTTAAGAACATTCCGCCTCATACATGACATGCACCATTTATAAAAAAACATGGCATAGATGTATTCATGAATTTTATATTATGTCCAGCAGCTAGAATTACGCACCTTCTAAGAGGAAAGAAACACATATGAAAGGAAAAGCAAACAATCACATACTACACATTTTGACATTTGGAATCACCATAACTTCTTTATTAATCTTCAAAAAGAGAATGCATCTCGTAGTTCTTCAAACACTTGAAAAATTTATAGGTTAGACCCACCTCTAGACTAGAAAATCCAAAACCCTTTAATAATTCTCTTAAGCACTTTTATAGGGTCCCATAAATGAGGACCATTTACAACGTATTCTTTCTTGAGAATCTCAAAACTTCCTAACCCCTAAACAACTCCAGTGTGCTACTACCGCAATTGTCCTAATTATCACATTACAGTGTTGATTTCATTCTTGAAATAAAATATTTACAAAAATTTCAAAATGGCGCAAATTTTCAAGATTAGCATATCAAAATATCTTCATTTTTTACCAACTAGTTCCATTAGGAGGGACCTTGGCTCTATAATTCATATGTCTGGCAGATTAATGAATTGGTCAAATATTTTCCATAATGTTGGATTAGGTAAAGGAGAGTGGATTAAATCCTGATAGGTTATTCTCAAATTGGTGAGCTCAGTGTAATTTGGGTTGTCAACGAAAAAAGTATTCACCAATGAGAGTAGTTGGAAATCCTTATGTAAAAAATTGAATATGGTACTTCCTTTGAGTGTGGAAGTATTTTCATGAAAAGAACCAACCTTACTCTAGAATTCTACTAGAAAATGTTGATATTGTTCCCATGAAAGTAGACTCCCTTGTATATCCTAACAACTAAGTAACCCTACTCTAATCCTCTAATCAAATATTGAGTCAAATGCAGCTACAAATTTCAATAACTCACCTAAACACTCCTAAGATTTGGCTCAAGTTGTTTCTCTTTGAATCATCTTTGGGATTTCCACAAATTTTCATGTCCTCTCGACTATGTCCATATCCCTCAATTCATTCGTTGATTTCTCATTGAGGCACCTGATGAATTTCTTTGTTGTCTCGGAATATTTTCCAGCTTCTTCTTTTTGGGAAAGGATAAAGAACTCAACCTCCTTGATTACAATTTTTTTGTCTACAACTAGGGTCATATGGTCCTAGATGTTCATTACTTCATAAATAGTTTCCTCCCAAATTATATTTCTCGCCTAGATAAGAGACATATTTCCTTTCAAATTGTTTTTCAGTTCTTTAATCTCCTCATTCATAGTCTCCAAGATTTTGTTAATTTGTTCCACATTTTTCTTGGTTGCCTCAAGTTGCTTCTCCTTTTTTTTTAAGTGCAGGTTTAGAGTTCTCAAAATCAATTTAGACCTTTTTGACCTTGCCCTTTGACATTTAAATTCATTTAAAGCCTTGGTTAGTTGTTCAGTGGGATTTCGTGGGTTTTCTAGCACAATTACTGCATAAATGTGGGAATCAATCCTTTGTTGGACTTATGATACCTATAGCATGAGTACCATTACCTCACTATTTTTTTCTATTACCTCCTTGGCTAAGATTAATTTTTCACTTTCTACTTGGGCCAACTCTTTGGACAATATATGTTCATATGTAGCCATTTTCAATTTTTTCCTCAACAGTTGGATTATGGATTGAAAGCCCTTAATAATAGCTTCTGAAACATCTTTAACATTTGGGTTTACTCCCAATTTGATAATTAATTATTTAAAGTTTTCATTATGTAAGTGGAAGGCTCTGGAGTTGGCCTTTTCTTGTTTTACTCTGGTGGAAACCTTTTCTAATAGCTTTTCTGCCTTATTGATATTCAAGGCATTTTTACCCTTCTCACGATAGAGAATTTCTCCAACCTACATGTGCCGACTTATTTTTTACTGTAGATGAATACTAGCCATAGCTAGTGACAGGTCCATAGTACGAAATTGTGATCCTAATGGAAGGGATTGTGCAAAAAGATGATACAAAGAAAACTTCCTCTAGTTTCTCTCTAGGTTCATAGCAACTAGGAGCTTGGTCTGATAGGGAACTGAATTTAATGCCAGTTTTTGTAGTGTTTCATCTCAGACTCTTTTATTTCTCTCCTTTTTTATTTTCCCCTCTTCCCATTTAAGGTCTCTTGTTGATGCAATTCCAAAAGAGCTCAAGATCGATACATCTGTGGAGGTGGAAGTGGCAGCTTGTTGAGAATCTTCTAGGAATACATGGGTGTATGACTGGTCCAAATTTCTCTCGGTCAACCTGGTCTCAATTTCTTCATCAGTTTGCTCCTGGAGCTTAGCTTTCTTTCTAGATGATTCCTCCTCCATTTATCTGTCTTCAGATTCATCCACATTTCTCTTTTGTGTCTTTTTGTTTCAAGAAGGTGTTTCAACTTCCATTTATGTATTAGTGGGCCAAGAATCCAAATTATCCTTCTATTCAAGCTCGGTTTATGCTCATGCTCATGATCATAAGCATTAATATCCCTTCTTCTCTTTTATATGACATTATGAGGATCATAGCTCCACACCTCTCCCATTTCAAAATTAAGTTCCTCTGACATGTCTAATAGCTGATCAAATGCTTATTTGGTATTAGCAATGAAAGGACCTACTCTCCTACCCAACTTAAACATGTATCCCTTCTTGGCAGGGACAAATTGGATTTGTTCAACATTTAGGCTCTATTTGATAAATTCTAGGGAAAATATTCTCATGTGCATGAAAGTAGGCAAGCGGTACAAGGGAAGCTATGACCTATACATCCTAATCTTGTTGTAGTCTTAAAACAAGTACCAATAACCTACCCTATTATCTTTAATGAGATGAAGGATTTCATTTTTATAAGGTAGGATCCTAGGAGGGCAAATATTTTTTATAATTTTACAGGCACTCGACATATAAGTGGAAAGGAAATGGGAAAAAACCTCATTGTTGGATTTATTATTTAGGGAGTTTTCCCAATCAAACACATACTTTCTATGCTTGTGAGAATCTATAATGTTGAAGATGAAGTACTTAAATTTTTATACTTATGATTATACAAGAAAAGATAGAACAATATGGAATAATATCTTAAATAAGAAGTAAAATGAAAATGGTTAAATTGGAACTTTATGGAATCTGCAAGGAACAAGGATATGTCAAATACAATGTTGGGTTGCATCATTGTGTGTAGGAACCCTATGGAGGCTTTAGTAATATTAGCAATCTCTTCTTCCCAAAAAGAAATGCGATAAAAATCAAAATGGGTTATATTGCCTCAAAAAACATGGAAACATGGAATATCTCCAATGGGGAGTGTTTGATTACTAGGCGTTAGAATTAGTTGGAGGAAAGCTTGTTGTTCTCTGGCTGAGAGCCAATTGAGAGCACCCCCTTATACGTTTCATACTAGAACACCACCCTATATACCCAAAGGCACATAGATGAGATTTGATATACTTACATGCGTGGAGTGAGATTTCAAACTCGGAATATGTCGCAGACAAGTTAGCGACGACTAATATATTTAATGACGTCAAAACACATCTCTAGCCTAGAACTTCTAAGTGTTATCGTTAATGTTACAATGATTTTTTAGGTTGATTGAGGTGAATTTTATGTTGATCTTACTTAACATTTTATCTTTCAGGTTCACCACGTGATGTAATGGGAAAATCCTAAAATGAAAACTAAATGAGAAGAAAACTTTTCAATTCAGTTTTTCAATGAAAATATTTTCTACTAAAGGGATATAGAAATCATATTTTTGAGCATACAACAAAGAGCACAAACTAAATGCAGATTTCCCTGATCTGTTCCTATGCAACACTCACGATCTCTAAATTCACATGCATGTTTTTCTTTTCAATTTCATCTAATGTGAATGAGTAAAAAGAGACTAAATTCACAAATCAATCAAACAAATGTTTTCTTTTTAGAAACAAGGAATGAAACAACAATTTCTCTTAGGAAAATGAAGAATGAAATGATAATTTTCCTTTCAAAAATGAAGAATGGAACGACAATTTCCTTTTTGAAAACAAATAATTTATCTAATGCAAAATTTACAACTTTGGATTTAATTTGACAATGATAAAGAAAAAGCTAATGAAACATTTAACAAACAACTATTAAAAGGAGGGAGAAATTCATCATTCTTGGTGTTTCTGTCTTTGTTTACCATATTCAGTAGACTTTACTTCATCTTTTTAGTCATTTGAATGTACTTTTTTCTTTAGAAGTATGTTTAGCCTGCTTGATTCAAAAGCTTTACTTCGCCCAACTAATTGCTGGTGAGGGTACAGTGCTCTACAAAGCACTATTTCCCATTCACGGGTGCTCTGCAATGCACTATCTACCCTTACGGGGTGTGTTTCCCCCTCAGTCAACTAAATTCCATCAAAATTTATCTTTTCATTCACTTTCAGCTAATTATTTTTTGTATTCTCAGATTTATGATTGCCCTTAAATACCAGTATGAACAGGGTCTACCATCCCCAGTGGAGTCGCAAATTTGTTATACAGAATTCTAATCTATGGATAAACTAGAGCTCCCTCAGTGTGGTGTTCCTTCACTCAGAACAACAGAAGAAAGACAAATATTATTTTATCTAAGGAAAATAGATAAGCAGAAGGGAAAGGGACCTAATTGTGATCCTTCGCTCTCTTTCCTCTCTTTTCGTTGTTCTCGTCACTCTCAATCCAACTAAACCCGGTAGATCAATACCTACAATCAAAGACAGAGGACAAAAAACAACATACAAATATACAATATATATCTATCTTAACCAGATCGAACCGATTAGATCTCAGAATAAATACAAAATTGGGAATTCATTCACAAGATATAACTGTATATATGAGATAAAGAACAAATATATTTATTAAGAAAGTAGGAGGATAATATTACAACCAATAGATCAATTCATTGTCAACCTACTCCAACTTCATTCCGTCCTCATCAAACCAATCATCATCTCCGTAGCATAACAATACTCTAGCTCTCATCAATTGAGAATTCAACAGCATAACACTACACAAATTTCTTCCTCCCTAGCACTTAGATGACTGCTTAATTTATAGGGAAATTGTAGTTAGTTTCTCAATAAATGTAATTGAATGGCTTTCTAATAATAGGTAATACATGTTTCCAGGTTCAATGGTGATGTATGAACACATTTATTTGAAGTATGACAACTATGAGATCTTCTAGAAGGCATTGGACATGTGGACATCCCCAGAACAATGATGATTTTGCTCTCAGGAGACCAACGCACCCTTACATGTCGGGAAGTTCTTTCCAGAGAACCCTTGCATGGGGATGACTGATTTGCAATGCACTTAGGCCCATTCAGAGGAACGTTGACTAGTAAATGGGTCATTTCGACTATACTTCAAACAATGGAAATCTCATGAATTAAAGCCATCAATGGAATGACTTCTCTTAGGGCATATAGAAATTGAATTAGGGGATGATAGAACCTATTCGTATTGAATTAGGGGATGATAGACCCTGTTCATACTTGTCCTAGGGGATGATCCCCAAATTGACCTATAACAAAAGTATGAAATTTCTACCACAAGTACGCAAACATCTTCCCTCTATCACCTCCAAGTTTCATCATCTAAAACACCCCGCAAGAAAATTTATAGAAACGGTGTTCATTCACTCCATAAATTCCATTTCCACTCTACCTTTAAAGCCCAAAAGAGTATTCTCCATCTTCTTTTACACACCTTAGGTATCTTCTTTCTTGGATGATCTTCAATTGTACTCATCAATCATTTATTTATAATGTTCCTATGTTCATTTATAGGGTTGAATTGTAAAACTAGTTGCGTTGACCTATGATTTTTGGCGAGATTAACTTGTATTCTTTGGTTGGACCAACCTGAAAAAATCTTTCATATATTCTTATTCTGATGGAGCTAGAAAGAGTACCATGTACTGCTAGCAAATTTCTTGGAATAATATATTCAACAAAATACCTTATGCTCCTATTTGAGCTAGGTGTTTAGAATAAAATTCCTTTAAATAATGGCTATCCTAATTGGGCATAAAAAAGAAAAACAAGCAAACAAACTAACTAAGTATCCAAACAATAGTTCTAACAATCTTCATCTTGCAATATTTATCTAGAACATATGTATTTTCCCCCTATCTTTGACATCAATGACACCAATATTTCCAACGCCAATTAAAATGAGTAATGAAAGCATATCTATCACTCTTTCAAACATGAGTAAAAGTCACTCAATATTGAGAAAAAGTTGCGTCAAACATATAGTATCATGGTTCGACCATTTGGAAGTAATGGAAAAATATATTTCACAAGGATAAATAATCTTAAGGCAACTATCATAAGTAAGATTAAAAGGAGATTATAGAGCAAGACAAAACCATTAAAAATAAAAGAAAAAAAAAACATTACCTTTAAACTAAAAGAAATAAAATTATATTCATAGTTCTAATTAAAAATCGCAAAGCTAAAAAAGCATCGAGCTTTGTAGGGATAACCCAAACTAATTTATAAATTTTGCGACATGAATTGTGGGAATGATAAAAATAAATTTTCTGTTCACTCGACATTCCATCTAATTCTAAAATAAAATTGAATTTCAAATTTATTAACCTCTAAATTAATAAAAAATTGTTAACTAATTAAAATTTATTTGTTTAATAAATCAAGTTAATTTTAATAATTGATAATAAGTATCATTTATATTAAAAAAAAAAGCAAAGAACTATATTAACATTGAGCAATTAAATAAATTAAAAAATAAAAATATGCAAAATATATACATACCTTTTTATTGAGTCAAAACCATGTTCCTATCGGAATGCGTCAAGGTACTCTCCATTTTGAATGTGAATACCATTCACCGTCCTCATGCATATGTGTGCATAATTTCCAGTCAGTTTCCAATTAGGTAAATATTGCAGAGTTCTCATAATCGTTGTTTATTCGACCTTGAATTAAATAAACTTCACATGTAGGATGTAGAATGACAAAAATCTTAGTGGCATAATGAGATGACTATTAATAATTGATTATAAAGCAAATTTGAAGAAATTTAAATGCATCTGATAGATAGTGACTAAAAAGAGTATATATCCATTTTAAATATGGATCTAGTAATATTCATTTTAAATATGGATTTAATATGAGTTAGCACAATTTTTTTTAATGAGATGATAATATTTAAATGTTTTATATAATTTTATTTTTTAGTAAATGGCTTAAAATTTTTATTTTTGTTAATATGAGTAAAATTTCAACTTTGATGTTGCATGGCTATTTTTACATATCATATTGAGTTGTAGAATGAACCTCTCAACTCAATAATACAATTGATATATTATTACATCTTTTTATTCAATTATTTACTTATGCAATATTTCTTTTTTCCAACATGGTGTAAGAGCTTTAGGGTTTGAGATTCTAGCTGGTTTGAGTTACTACAATGTTTTTTGAGATTTTTGAGATTGCTGCATCATAATCATTTTTCTTATAGGTTTGTAAAAATAATATCACCTATAAACAAGAGCTTATTCATTAATAGGCACATTTATGACATCTCCGTACAACATATCGAGATTTTTTCTAGAGCACATCATTGTGCAAGTTTACAAATACCACCATTCCTAATTCAAAAATTGATTAATAATTTATTTCTTGGAAATAAGGAAGAGATTATAGGTTTCATGAAAACTGGGGAGATGTGATTCCATATAAGTGAAATTGATTATTTGAATGAAATTTGCAAGATAATAAAAAAATTCATTTTATTTGATAGGGTTAATGAAGCCAGGTTATAGAGCTGATTTCACTAGTGACCTACTTTTTTATGAGATCAATGATTATTTGGCTCCCATTAAGGTGCAATAGTTGAAACTAGGTAAATGTGGGAAGAACTTCCTATATATGGAAGGTTTGATACTAGAATTGATTTAGATAAAATTAAAAATGCTTTGTGATGACTTTTTATGTAAATTTCAAACAAATTAGATTTCAAAGAAAGAGGTCAAAATGGAAACATGAAAAGGAATCTTTGATTATATCATGATGCTACAATCAATAAAAGGAATAAATTGAATTACATCCAAAAATCAATCAAGATGAGTAATTAAAATAATACATTTTGTTATTATAGTAAGATATAATATTGTTATTGCTAATAAGGATATTTTTTAACCCCAAGTATATACTATATAATTTTTTATATTTTCTAAAGAAGGATACAAGATTGATCACACTTATAGCTAATAGTGATGAATGAAGAAATATTTAAATATTTGTAATGAAAGACTAATATATTGCAATTTCGAGAGCTTGAAATTGATGGATAGGTTTCATATGGTCAATGGAATTCCCAAATTAGCTCCTCTAGCTAGTGTGTGTGAGTAGTAAGTGCTTGGTAAGTGTTAGCACCTAATTTGAACCTTAGGCTGAAGGAAGGCAAATCACGGTAACCTCAAACCACGCTCAGCCTTGTAGCTAGCCCTACAAGCTCAAGAGAGGGCTCTCTCTGTGAAAGATATTCAATGAGATATAACATTAAACTAATTTTAGGCTAGGTATAATAATTTGGAATGTTTATAAATTTTTAGGGTTGTATGGAACAAATGGGTTGGGCAGTTTGAAACTGGGGAATTAAATCAGAGATACAGGGTATTTCATGGGGCAAGGTAGGAAGGGATTTTAACAACTTAGTTTCAAATAATGATGAGATGATTAAGACTGGTGAGCAGCTAAAAAATTCATAGAAAATGGATCCTTTTCAAATAGCAGAAAACATCAAGTATTGAATGATTTCCCAAGGCAGAGCATTATACAATGGATTCTACCTATCTACCTTGAAAGCATTCAACCAGAAATTTCAATGAATGAATGGTGAACATAACAATTAACAGATGAACACAAAGGAAAAAACAATGCTAAAATCCATACCACAGGGATCCCACAAATCAGAGTTGCATTTCTTTATTAATTCCCTGCCAAACTGTTACAAATGGAGCGTAGAGAGTCCTTCGTGATTTCCAAACTTATTCCACACTTTATTCCCCCTTGCAAATGATGAAGTATTACATTAAATATACAAAATTTGAGGGGAGTAGATCCATGGAAGAAGGAGCTGTTTGACCAGCTCAGAAACCAAAATCTAAACATAGAAAAAAGGCCAACAATATGCCCCTGAAAAGAAGGAGAAACAATACTTTTGATCATCTGGAGGATTTGTTGTTACATCCAAAGAATTAAAATAGGAAATCTGAAGAACAAATCCCTTTTTCATCGCAGTTGTAGATGTCTCTGTTTCATAATTAGTACTCGGCCTTGACTATTTCTTTTTCTTTGTTGAAAATCTCTTACATGCCGAGAAATGCTTTCTGGAACCAATAAAAATTAAATTTGCCATTTAATGAAGAAAAAACCCTTTTTTGGGTGAAAAAGAACAAAGGAAAGGATGGTGGGCCCAAATCGCGATCGTAAATCGCAATCACAAATCGCAATCGGAAAGGGGAAGGGGTATTGAAACTTGCGATGCGATTGGAAGTGGGTGCGATGGAGTAATACAATAGAGCAGGGGAAAACGAAGTCCGATGGTGTAATGGAGAAATCCCTTTAAAACAATTCAGAAGGATTTTTGCGCTTTTACAAAGGAAAAACCCTTTTTCTTTAGAACAAGGTGGAAAGGTTTTGGTGGGACCGGGGGACAATCACAAATCAGAAGTCGGAAGGGGAGTGGAGCGGAAGCAAAGGGCTATGGAAAATTCCGATTGCGATTATCGATTAATCGCGTCGGAGGAAATGAGGAGGCGGTTTAAGGGATGAGCAAAGACTTGGAATCGTACGATGCGATAAAGGATTTAAGAAATCGTTTTTAAAACCATAATAATCGAGGTATCGCCCTTTACTAAGGAAAAACCTCTTTGGTTTAGAAAGAGCGGAAGGCCCTTTAGGTGGGGCCCGGGGAGGATCGCAATCGCAAATCGGCAGGGTAGGAGAGCGGAGTGCTAGAGGGGATACACATGCGATTGGCGATATGCGATTCATCGCATTGGAGGGGAGGGAGAAAGCGGGGTTAAGTGCTGGGAAATGCGATGCAATCGGACTGGCAATGCGATGTGATCGATTGGAAGTGACTCAATCGGTGGTAACTCAATCGCATCGGAGGTTTGTAATCGGGGAAGGGTCAATCAGAGGTGGGTAAGTCGGGAGCCGATGAGCTATGTGATGCGATGTGATCGAATTGGAAGCAGGACTTTTGCGATGCGATCGATCGCATCGAGATTTGTAGGATGCGGAAATTACAAAAGGATAAGGAATTTTTTCGGTAAAGGCATGAATATTATATAAAAGATAAAGGTTATAGAATTTGAAGGGATCAAGTAGGAAAGAAGGGTAAGGTTAGGCTTTTGGGGGCTCTTTATTCACTTAAGCATATATTCCAATCCAGAAGTTGGTTTGGGGAGTATAATATACCGTTGGAAAGCTCTTTCCGGGCTCCTCCTGATGGGCACACTTGGAACATGATTTTATACTGAAAATACTGTGAAAAACACCTTTAAAACACAGACCTGACAAGGACAACCACCAGTGGAATAATTTTATATCATGACATAATGGAATGATTGAAAATTTCTTCAGAATGGGACACCTAAGATGCACATGCAAATGTGTTTTGATCCCTGGTGGAAGTATGCAAATACTGACATTAACAGTAGGAATCACATAGAGTAATTGAGAAAGCATGTTGTTGATCACACTATACTAGATTTAGAGTTTAGACATTTAAACAAATTTATCCTTATCTAAATCAACATCCTTATAATTAAATATAGCTCTCCCATGTTGAAAATTTATATTTTTCCCTAAAATTCCATGTCTTCCCTATTAGTTGAAGGCTCCAATTTTTGTACTATTGATTATAGATATTATCATTCCATATATATATATATATATATATATATATATATATATACTTTTGGATATGATTAGGGTGAATATGATGAAGCCACTTACATATATTTCATTTAATATTTTCCAAAATATTCCTTCTCTCCCCAAACTACTTATATAGCATGTAAACAAGAGCTGAGGGAGAGAGAGAAAGAACCTTGATTCAAAGTAATAATATGTTATCTATATTAATATCTCGATTATTTTGATGTTTTCTAAGATGAGTATGTATTCAATTTAGAAGTTAAAGGATACATGTTTTCTTATGAGGATTAAGGTCAAAGTGAGGTTAATGGAGAGGAAAACCTCCATTGGGTTAGGAGATCATCATCAAACACATGTATGGTATTCATTGTTGTAAGTTAAATATTTGATATAAATATCTCTACTCTCCCCACTAGCCAATCACCAACCCCCCAATATATCACTTGTTTAATTATGTGAATATTGAATTTACATTTACTTTCTTGATATTTATTTATATGAATAATTATAGATTAAATTTTCTTTCCTATGTTGATTTCTACTTATTGTAAGTAGATAGTTATTTGATAGTTAAAAATGATAATATTTTACTTATAATTCATCAAGGAGTTTAAAATAACACATTTTGAGCAATAGGGATTGGTTGAGTTATGATATATTGAGGAGTGAGAAGGATAAATTGTATGGGACTATATGTAGAAAATCAAGAATGTTGTTGGGGAGATGACCTACTCAATTCATCCAGACCATCAGAAGGAATGGTTTATCAAAGCATTGTTTCCATTGACCAAGATCCCTCTAACACAACATAATATTGATACTATACATTGTGTATTGCAACAAGCTATGAAGATCAAAGTGGTGGAAGGATATCCTAATAACTTTAGAGTGGGTTATGGTTCTAGAGATCCATATCTACTTGAGTTGCAACATCAAATTTCTTATTTAACTCAAAAGATTAAGGTAATGAATGCTACCAAATCTAGTTGAAAAAAAATTTGGTGTACAACTTGTCATACTTAGGGGCATCATGTTACATAGTTCTCTAGGTCACGACATGTGGGGCCCTCTCATGCACCTCTAGGGCCCCCTCCTCCTCATCCAAGTTCTTCATGAGGACTTGTGAAAGTGTCAACGAGTGTTAATTTTTAGGGACATACTCAATACCATGAATTTATGAATCAACAAGGTACGTCCTCAAATCAGTACTATGAGATTTGGCACTCTTATGGTCATTATACTTGATTGTGTCCCATCCTACAAAATTATTTAAATTTCCCTAAATATATGTTCTACGAGTTATGTGGGTCTCCCACACATCATATTGATTAGTGCAAAGCCTTAGATGATTTGGATGATTGACTAGACCATATTTATTTTAGAGCAAGTGAGTCCCCTCATGGATGAGGAGGTGGGGGATATAAAGGAGGAAGGATTGGAGGAAGAGTTCCAATTATATGGTATGCTTGTGATCAAGAGGCCCATGTAGCTTGATATTTTCCATTTCCTATTAGGCCTTGGTGTTCATATTATCGATTCAATACAAATTCCACAAAATAAATGCTGGAGTTGATCGCTTGATGATAGGAGCACAATCATCAAAGGGGAGCCAATTTAACCAATTATGAGTTGTAGCGATTGGATTCAATTTAGAAACTGAATATAAATATCGTTACCCAAGCTGGGACAAAGACTAGTGTGGGAAAAGGAATCTCAAAATAGTTCCTTATCATAAAAGAAAAATCGTCACCAAATCAATATGTTCATGTTCAACAAAAGAGATATTATAGTGAGGCTACAAATATTTTTAGAGGATTTGTTCTTCTTCTTATAGTCCTAGTATTATGGGATCAAGAAGAGATCATACTTCATTTCTGGAAAGGAATTCATTAGGTAGATATTAATATACTATGGAATTTTCCGAACATATTACTATCTGGTTTTGGTTATTTCTTGAAATCCTAAGAAATGACCAAATTTATAAGAAATTGTGAAATAAAATGAATGGATTTGTGAAGGATGAAGAGTTATTAGAATGTCCTATTTTCCATAAAATTTTGAGAGGGACATAGTAGAAGAGTCAGGCGCAACAAGAGGAGAGCCAAGAGAGAGTTTCCCATTGATGCTTAGATTGATGGGTATCAGATGAAAGAAACTATGCTAAATTTGGGCTCTGATGTCAATAATTTTCCACGAAATATTGGGAGGCAGTAGGAATTCCCAAACTCTAATAATATTTGATCTATTCATGTAATAACCCAAAAAGGAGAATGCAGTAATACAAAAACACAATATAAGAACTTCAACAATGTAAACAAGTAATCTAAATACATCATACAAATGTACAGAATAGTTGAGCTATTTTATTGTATAGGAGGTGGATAAAAAATACAAAAATGATCAAAATATGAGATAGTCAAGACAAAGATATGCCCTAGAATGACCCTAAAATGATCCCACAAGAGGGACTACATAACTGTTGGAATGTTGGAAGGAATACTGCGTTGTCTCTGCTACAAATGTCAGGACTACAACTGTCGAAAAAATATAAAAGAGTATATCTGGCAGTTCTGGAGCTCAGATGATGGTAGTATTTCAGATCCGGGCTCTATGATGAATAACCAAGATAACCCAGAAAGTATTTCCAGATTTGATAATCTTGGAAAATTACCCCCTTAGGCCCTATAACTCTATGACTATTGGGTATGCAGATCTACTGCATGAGTTGAAGATATGATGGCTAAAATAAGGCACAACCAACTCAATTCATAGAGGGCTAATCCCTCCTTCAAATCGTTAAGCTCTAAGCTCAAGATCTGTCTCCTCCAACCTCCTCCAATAGATGCAGTTGTTGAATATACAACAGCTGGAGAAAATTGCGCTGTCAGAGAGGGAGGCTCTGTAGCCTGATGCTAGAAGCTATAATGAAGCTCCTGAATGATGTAAATAATGTGTGTAAAGTGAGGATATGGTCCCTCACATGATTTCCTGCTGAAATATTGGAAACTTACTTCCTCCTTCAGATCTGCATGACTGGACTGTGCAATCCTTGAGGGGACTATGGCTGCATGGAGGTATGAAATGTTAGCATGAATGCCAGATACAGATCTACTTCTCCTTGAAGACCAAACTTTGAGAACAAGGTGAAAGGATGAATCCTCCACCAGTTTCCTAACTGAAGTGCTAGAAACAACCTCCACCTTTCAAACCCTCAAGAAGGAATGCATAATTCCTGAGACTGAATGTGCATATGAGAGTGGCTAAATGTGGCACCAATGCCTGATGATGTATGGAAGCTCAAAGAAACCTTCCCAGAGTAGGCACTCGAAGTCCCCCGTCGGTAAGGGTGGGATTTCCACTCGAAAACACCCGTGTTCTAAACAACACTGCAGACTTATCTAAACAACATAAGAGTGCATAGAAATGTCACATGAAAAATCTAGATCTAAACGAATAAAAAATAATATTACAAAATCATGCCTTCTACTGTGCCTCCATCTTCCTTATATAATTTGTGAGCCTTCCATAGACCTGATCCACCTCATAACTGCGTTGTACATGTGGTCACTAGCCTCCATGAAGACTGCGTTGTCTCTCCATGATCTCCATCATGTCTGCATTTAATTCCCACTCTCTCCATCATGTGTGAATTAGATGCACCAATTCCTCCACTATTTCATCACAAGTTCTTTATGATCTTACTTTTAATGCACCATGATCTCAGTTGACCTCCTCCAAGATCTCCATGATTTTACATTAATAATCCATGATTTCCACTCTTTCTTCATTTAAGAAGATGATCCAATACTCCATAATGCATATATAAATCTAAAATATCCACATACACACATCAAAAGTGGATTTTATTCATCTACGGGGTTTTTGGGTCCCTCCACCCTCTTATTTACTTAATTAAGTATGAAATTTAAGAACTCTAATATTCCAATTATCTTGTGGAAAATTGGGAATATTATAGTCCTCCCTGCCAAAAAGTATTATTTTCCTCAAGCAACTGCAAAATTGGATGCTACAGCAAACATCCTCCCTTCAAATGGCATTCTCATATGGAAGGCCTCCCCATCTGCTACAATGTATAATGCATGCACAGCTCCAAAGCTTCCTCTCTTGAATGTCTAGAATGGACTCCAACTGAAAAGTTATATGCCTCTCCTCATCAATGAATCTCCAAGTGGCAACCATATGATGTCCAAAGATCTCCTTTATACATGAGATACATAAAATGAAGTGGTTTCTTCCCAAAGTGGAAAGTCCCAACTCATGAAATATCTCTCCAACCCATGTTACAGAGATTATATTACATCTTTCAATGCTCTCATCATTAGCCCTATTGGCCTTGTAGGATCCAAGCATCACATCAACATAGTGAAAAACAAGAAGTAGAGAGATATGGATGAACATGTACAATGTCAAACCATATTCTCCCAATAACAACCACCGCAAGAAAGCCTTCTGCTACCATGTTATATCATCATGAAACCAAGTAAGAGAGCCATAATCTCTAAATAGAAGCCACCGCAACAATGCCTCTTGCTGCCATGCCAAATCAGCATCAATATAAATATGATATCCATACCCTCTCAAAAGAAGCCACCACAACAATGCCTCTTTCTGCCACACCACATCATCGTTGCACCAATTACAATGACCATAATCTCCCAACAGAATCCAACGCAGTAAGGCCTCCTATTTCCATCCTCCATCAATTTCATGCAATTTATGGCGAGAAATCATCCCATACTCACCCAATAGTAACCAAAGCAACAAGGATTCTTGCTGCCATATTACATCATCATGATGAAAGTCATGGAGCAACAACATACCGATTCACATGTGGTATGTCACATTATAACAACACAAATAAGCTCTCTTCTGCCACATCATGTGAGATATATGCCATGTCCCAAGCCCAAGTACATACATGAACATAAGATATATCCCAAATAGAAGTACATTTAAAGACATGAGACATATCCCAAACAAAAGTAAATACAAGGAAATAAGATTCATCATGAGATGTCCAAACTCTCTAATAAATAATCAACACAACCATACTTCCTATTGTTGCATGTCATTAGTGATATACATGGCATGGATCATGAAAATGTGAGATGTTGGGTAGAACCCATACTCACCCAAAAGCAACCAGCGTGGCCATGCTTCTTGTTGTCCTGTATCATAGATCTGCAAGAAGGTTGGAACCTCCTACTCCTCATCCAGATCCATTCATCCCAATGTGTATGATGGATCATGCCAAGATCAATATTGGTATCCACCCAAGGTAGAATAGGAACATCCTCCATCTGAATATCTTTTCACTCCATGAAATGTTGAAGTGCAACTCCTTTAAGGTCTCTCCATGAGATCCTCTCATCAATGGCCCAATAGAACCCATAAGGCTCCATACATGCTGTAGGTATAATTTTCTCTTTGAGCTGGGAAGAGCTCATCAAGAAAACTTCATCTTGATAATGGGAAATTATCTCCATCATACTATGTCTACCATCTATCATCTGTCCCTCCAGTGCTTCATGAGTGAAGTTGTCTTCTGGATGCTTCAAGAATAATGGGGCCCTCTTTTCATCACTGCTGCTAAGTGACAACATTGTAGATCTGAATGGTGATACATGTGCTGTCTCATGGCCATATATAATGCTAAACTCATAGTCTGGCACTATATTGAATAGGATTGTTCTTCTCCCATCTTCTTCAACTCGAAACTTCAACACAAAGTGTTGGGTGTAGCTCAACCATGACAAGTTGGGATAGCTATACATCTTCTCCTTGATCAAATCAAGGGTCCTCTGTGAAGTGATAATTTGCTGCTCCAAATCAGCAAGGTGCTCTAATCCTTGGTTATGCACTTGCCCTGATGGCATGGTCCCATAAATCTCAATATGAGGTAGTGAAATAATATGAGATGAAAGTGTATGCAAACCTTGGATAAGCCCAATCTCAATAACATCTTGCACATCTACAAGGGTTTCTCCAACCGTTGTAATGGCCTCTCCAACTACTGGTAATGATGATGGCTGCATATCCCCTATTGTACCATCACTGGTATCTGCCTCCTCCTCCTCATGCATCTCATGAACCATGCATGGGGTGCCCACTGTTAAGAGATCAAGACTATCTTGCAAATATGCAAGTGTTCCTCCTCGTGATGTGAGTACATCTACAGCTGGTGGTGGTGGTAGAGGCTCCTCCTCCTGAGTTATAAAGAGAAAATATTCCTTGGGATATTCATGTACTTTCTCCTGAATGATGGGAGATGTCTCTATGTGATTTGTCTCCAGTTTATTTCTAAAAAACTTCTTCTTCATTCTTTGTATAAAATATGCATAAGCAGACACTTTCATATGTGAAAAATGACTGAACCACCAATCTTCTGCTTCACACTCTAGGTGCAGCGCTGAAATCTCCACAGACTCTCTTTCTGCTATGGGATATTGTAGAAATAATTTAGCTAACTCTTCCCTCCAATCCCTCAATGTGTTCGTGGAAGATCCATGAAATGTAGACAAGAATAATCTATGCATCTTTCTTCTATTGTTGTTGCGGGATCTCCTCTCCTCTATGAGTTTAAAAAACTATTGGAGAGTCAAATTCTCCTTGAGAGCTCTAGGTTGTTCTTTGTACTTAGACAGATATTTACGTAGGGTCTCACACCCCAAGTTTCCTTCATATTCACACCATTCCCCTTCCTTCTCAAAGAAAGTGGATCTAGTAGAATGATGTGAAGCTCTTTGCTTCTTCGGTTTCTTCTTCTGCTGATAGGAAGTGATGGGACCTTCCTCATCAAATATTTTTGGATCCTTCCTTTGCCTTTCTCTCTTCATTTGTTTGACCTCCATGGGGAGATCTTGCATAGATCTAAAGAGAAGAGTGGAAAAACTGCACTCCTCCTTCATTGTAGATCTCTATTACATGCTTCTTCTTTCGATGAAAAAGATGAGTTGTGCCCAAGCTAAGACAGTGATCATGCTCTAATACCATTGTAATATCCCAAAAGGAAGAATGCATTAATAAAAAAACACAATATAAGAACTGCAACAATGTAAACAATTAATCTAAATACACCATACAAATGTAAAAAATAGCTGAGCCATTTTATTATATAGGAGGTGGATAAGAAGTAAAATAGTGCTCAAAATATGAGACACTCAATCCAAAGAGATGACATAGAATGACCCTGAAATGATCCCATAAGAGGGACTGCGTAACTGTTGGGTTGCTGGAAGGAATACTGCGCTGTCCCTACTGAAAATGTCGGGACTACAGCTGGCGACAAAATATAAAAGTGTAGATCTGGTAGTTCCAGAGCTCAGATGATGTCAAGATTTCAGATCTGGGCTCTATGATGAATACCCAAGATAACCCAGAAAGGATTTCCAGATTTGACAATCTTGTAAAATCACCTTCTTAGGCCCTGCAACTCTATGAATGTTGGGTATGCAGATCCACTGCATGAGCTAAATATATGATTGTTGCAATAAGGTGCAACCAACTCAATTCATGGAGGGTTGATCCCTCCTTCAGATCCTTAAGCTAGAAGCTCAAGATTTGTCTCCTCCAACCTCCTCCAATAGATGCAGCTGTTGAATACACAACAGCTGAAGAAAACTACTGAGCTTTTCGCAGAGGGAGGCTATGTAGCTTGATGCTAGATGTTGCAATGAAGCTCCTACATGATGGAAATAATGTGCCCAAAGCGATGATATGGTCCCCTCACAGAATTTCCGACCTGAAATAATGGAAACTCCCTTCCTCCTTCGGACTATCCAAGGCCCGGATTGCGCAATCCTTAAGGGGATTGTGGCTGCATGGAGAATTGTACAATGTTGGCACTGAAATGTCGGATATAGATCTGCGCTCCGGAATAATTAACTTGAAGAATAAGGTGAAAAGGATGAATCCTCCACCGGTTTTCCTAAGCTCAAGTGCAAAGAAAACAGCCTCCACCTCTCAAACCCTCAGAAAAGCATGAATGTACTTAATTCCTAAGACTAAATGTGCATATGAAAGTGGCTAAATGTGGCGTCAATGCCCGATGATGTATGGAAAGCTTAAAGAAACCTTCCCGCAGTAGGCACTTTCGAAGTCCCCCACCGTAAGGGTGGGATTTACGCTCGAAAACACACTCGTGTGCTAGAAAACACTACGTAATTAGCTAAATAGCATAAGTGTGCATAGAAATTTCACATCACAAATCTAGATATAGCGATAAAAATAATAATACAATCCTTCCTTCTATAGTGCCTCCATCTTATATGATTTTGGCGAGCCTTCCATAGCGACCCATCTCATAATTGCATTGAACATGTGGCCAAGAGCCATCCATAGAAGACTATGTTGTCTCTCCATGATCTCCATCGTTTCTACATTTAATTCCACTCTCTCCATCATGTTTGCATTAGATGCACCACTTCCTCCACTATTTACATTCATCCTTAAGTTCATTATGATATTGCTTTTAATGCTACCCTCATCTCGCCTGACCTCCTCCCAAGATCTCCATGATTTTACATTAATAATCCATGATCCCCACCTCTTCCTTCATTTAAGAAGCTGCGCCATTACTCCATAATGCAGTCTAACTCTAAAATATCCACATACACACATCAAAAGTGGATTTTTATTCATCTATGGGGTTTGTGGGTCCCCTCCACACTTATTTACTTAATTAATTATGAAAATTAAGAACTCTAATATTCGATTATCTTCTTGTAAATTGGAAATGTTACAATTTGTGGATGGCTTATCAATATTACATCCTTCCTATTAGTCGCTAATAATATGTGAAAGTAGATATTGCTTTGAGCGTGAAGACTTATGCTAACTTTGAATTCATTTATATCGATGGTGACAAAGTCTCGTATCTAGTAATATCGTGTTGATTGGGCTTTGAGAATCTGACACTGCATTGATCCTGCAGAGCACGAGACTATGATATCTAAAGGTATATGGAGTCTATTTTATTCAACCCTTTGGATCATTATCATGGATCCTAGATATATCAGAGCTCATTAATGATGCGAGAATAAACTAATGTCTTAGATCAACTATATCATCTAACTACTAGGAAGAGGAGGGATTATATAAATCCTACAGACATATGGCTCCCTCGCTGGTCAAGTGTCGAACATTGAATTTGGTTCGAAGGTTTTGCTAGAATATTGACGGTAGGGAGACCATGAAATATACTCTAGGAGATGTGCAACTATTTGATTAGTTTGGTGGATCCAGGTACAAATGTAAGGCATAATCCTATTTTCAATAATCATATTCTTGTTGATTATTTTGTAAAATAAATTGAATGTATTATTATGGGAGGAACAAAGGTTTCCCTCGATGGATGTTGCTGCTGCTGGCTCCTACCCGGTGGTGGGATGCTCACCAAAATTACCCTCTCTTCTTGGGAAATCATCAAATATGCTCTCACATACAAACTTTTTGAATTGGAAAATCAAGAATTGTCTTATCTCGCTATATGAAGGTCATACTAATCATTGAAACAGCATGTTAAGGCTTATACCGAAAAATGGAAGAACAAAAAGTACCTATTGAATTGTGGGTACATTACTGTTCATATCTTGGGACCTATTCCTAATGATTAGTATTTAAAAGAGGAGATGAACTTGGATGACTTCTAGTCGCGATGAGTTAGTTTCCTCGAATTTTGCAATGTTGTGATTTCAGCTTTCTCACGATGAACATGTACATCTTTCGGAATATTTGAAGACTATAAAGGCGAGTATTACTTTCCCACTAAGTAAGCCTTTTGCCAAAATTCCTTTGATAATTCTAGTTGCGGAGCTATGCACGAGATCAAGTTTCCATGGCGTTGTTGCTTGTGGAAAAATAGACAAGGAAAGCTAATGATAAATATTTGGAAGGATTAATGCATCTCTCTTTACATGAATATGAATGGGAGAAATGAAACATCAAGGATGACCCTCCTCCAGGATGCACATCTACGACCATTGAAGCTACGAAAGTTCAATGTTGGCTTCCGATGAGAAGCCTACAAAGTCAGACCTCTATTAGAGACTATTGGGATGAATAAATACAAATGAGATTCTTTATTTCGCTTAAATAGTATGAGGATCTATTCCTGCTTCAATTTTAGATGAATGGTATCAAAGGACTATTTGGGAGAGATGAAAATAATTATGAAGCACTGATGCACGTCTTATAAAGAACCATACATATTCATTGAATCATAGATTCAAAGGAGAAGGTCAAAAGGAAAATCAAATGACAAGATGTTAGAGAAAAAGACTCATATTTCTGATGGATGAAACCAAATTTATAATCCCTATAAATACATCCAAGATAAGAAGGACTCTAAAGGGAGATTAGAGTGTGTGTTTATTATCACAACTTGAACATTGACTATGTTCATGATCCATTTCCCACTCCTCGGTGCTTGATGGAAGTATTAGATAATGTTGCAAGAAAAGAGGCTTAATCCTTTACATATGGGTTATCGGGATATCATGAGGTGTGGATCGTAGAGGAAGTTAAGAATAAGACTACCTTAAAGGTGAAATGGGATTCATATGTCTATCATGTCATGTCGTTTGATCGTAAGAATGTGCTTTCATTTTTTTCTAGAATTTTTATCGCAACCTCAGCAGAGAATATATACACAAGTTCCGCAGAGGTTTATATGCATGAATACATACTTTTATACCTCCATCACTCAAGTTTTCATTAAGGGTGATGTTTGATCGATGTATATAGTTACTGAATGTCTCTCAACCTCAAGAAGTGTATTTGCATGTAACCTCTTTGGAGACTTTATTGGGGCATATCATCTATAAGGATATGGTGTTTCATGGACATTCTAGCCAATGTCTGCGCCCATCCTCAACATGCCTCCCTCCCACAAGTATTAAACAACTTAGATCCAATTTTTGACATATAGGGTATCGTATTTCAAATTAATGTGCAAATCACTTCTATTGTTACTATACCACTAGATAAACGACGAAATGAGAGCATACCCTTTATTTGGAGCTCTAAAATGTGATATAACGATCTGAGACATTAAAATAAAATTTATCAAGTGCTCCAATTCTCATTTATAAGGAGACGAGACTAAAAAATTCCACAGTGCACATTCGCGTCTAGCATCGCTCTCCGTTGCCATCCTTCCACAATCCGGAGAAGGAAATCTAGACCACACCACGTATACTTTATCTAGTCGAAAAGTACTGTTTTCGACTATAACTACACAACAACTAAGCGTCGAGGCTTTAGAAATGGTATATTCACTACATAAGGGTTCATCATTATTTGTTGTGAGGTGATAATTTTAAATTCTTTTACATACCAATAAGCTCTTAAGTACTTAAGCTAATAAGCCGGTGTCGGGAGGGAGGATTTGTTGATGGTTACTACTATTTCAAGAATTTATTTTGAGTTTATTATATAAATCCACGAGATTAACGATGCATGACCATATAGTCTTTCCCGCATGTAGTCAAATGAACTGCGGAGGATTCATCAGCGATCATCTTTGTGATGCGGACTTGTTTCGATTCGAGGTTGTTCCAAACTATCTTGAAGGTATTTCATTTTTTTCTAACTACTCGTTAAGCGCCTCTAGATGATTATTCCACTACCTAGAAGAGGGATTTGGTGAATTTAAAGCACCTGAGACGATTATTCCTCTTCGTAGGTCGCTTGACTTTGTCCGTGAATTTCAATATTTTTACTACCCATGACACCTTTCGTGCCGCATGCTGACTCGATGAGTGGTTTTTGGTTGGAACATGAACGCATCTTCTCCTAAGAAATCAAGTTTTTTGGCAAAGCAAGACCCTTCTCTTTTCATCTTACTTCCTTTGATATCTACAACTTTGACCAGCTTTGGAGTATCTTCTACGTCCATGGCTCGCGAACATACTCAATGTCTTCCTTTCCCTAGTGTTTGGATTCTTTCTATTCTTCCATGATTCTTCTTGTTGATCTTTTGCTTAGCTACTTGGAGATGTAGAGCCGTGTGGAACCTGCGTTTACTATGCATGCTCTATTTCAACATCCATGGGCTCTACAATGGGATCCATTTTCCACCCTCATTTACACCCTTTCTTTTTAGGTATAGGTTTGTCACTCTTTCTTAAAGGAGTAGATTTTGAATTTTAGGTGTCTTTCTTGGGTGTTAGCGTATCTACTTCGTAACCACTAAGAAACGATAATGTGGTCCAATATCTGTTTCAGCATTTTTAAACTCCTCCAACACCGACGAGCTAATCGACCCATGATGAAAAAGAAATTGAAGTCTCACTACCTTTTTGCCTAGCTTGAACTTTGTCCGACATCTTGCCTATGCTTCGAAATAGGAAAAAAATGGAAGGTCACAGGAATTTCATACCGATTGAAATGTACCAAGATCCTAAAACCATACTGATAAACCATATGGAACCTCCCTTCACATGTGAAGTATTTTTGAATTACAAGCAATAGTTTGGAGTAGTTTTATTCAAGGCTTCTCCTTGGGATTTCAGATGTCATATCTACTAAAATGTGTTTAGGTTTCATGAATTAATCACAATTATATAATTTGAGCTTTTTGGCTTTGAACCACTCTTCTCCCATCCTCAGAATCTCTATGGCTTGGGAAATTGTTTTAGGTGACACCAAAAAATTCACCAAAGCGCACCTCTGATGGAGTGCCCACGAAATTAAGCCGCAAAGTTCTTCAAAACTTAGAACATAGAAAAGCAATTCGTAATTTCATGCGTAACCTCATACGCCACGACCTTTCGTCGAGGCCACTCCCGTGAAGCTACGCGTATTCATTTAGAAATTTCGGATCCATGGGCTCATACCTGCGACAAACGCAGGAGCCCCATTTATTAGTCTTCTTCCGCATGGCCATATCTCTTAACACTATGCTTGTTTTCTTGATGCTATGACACCTACAAAAGAAAATAATTCTGACAATAAGAGTCTTGCAAACAAAAAGTCGACTTTTTGAAGGTGATACAAATAGCTTTATACACGGAAGGTAGAAGGGAAGATGACAGGACACCAACTTTAAAAGATGAATTTAAAAGAGAAAAGTGCAGTCTGAGAGGGAATAAGGACAAAGGACGAAGTTAAGTGAAATGATGAGTGACCACTTATGATTACACGTGTTGCATGACTCTTCCTAGCCGATCATGTGACCTTATATTGAAATTCTAACCTCTCAAATAATCAGCCCCTCACCATTTCCTTTTCGATCGATGCAGAAAAACATGATTTCGTATGCAGCTTTATCTTATAATTCGACGTACTAGCTACTTTGGACTAGTCATGTGATTCCATAGTAGAAAAAACCTTTTTTTCAGCCACTTTCACCGCGGACCCAAGAAAATATAGATAGGTGGCCACAACCAAATTTTAAACCAATGCATCAGAGACCTGTGGATTTACGTGGAATTTTGACCATGATGACATGACATGTTGGACTCTCTGACTTAGCACAATGACCCATTCATAAAATTTTTATCAATTTCATGAAATAATTTCGAGCAAGAACAAATAGAAACCTCATATGCCATGAATCCTAATCAAAATGAAAATTTATTTGTGATAAGAGTGGCTCGCACAAGGTGACGTGTGCCTCGTGGTGCAAAAGAGAACTTGTAGTTCCAGTTGCCTTCCTTCAAAAACTCGAAATTTTCTGAAAATTGATGAAGACTTCACCAAAGCTCTTATGGCCTTCTCCTCGGAGCTCAAGGTTGATGAGTGGAAGAGCTCATTTTTCATGCACAAAACATCATAATAGAAAATCAAATATGTGCATGATGGAGTGTAATTGGAGCTAAAGAAACCAGGAGGAGTAGTGTTTTAGAAACCCGCCATCGATAGGTCCCTCCTCCACCACGAGTTGTCCATCCATATCCTCAAGAAGAAAAGTGTTGTTGCCATGGTATGAAGCTATCACAAAGCTATGCGCTTATCCCATTGTATTCCAAATATTTATGGTGAACCCAAAGTTTTATTCTTTCTAAGTATGCATTCTACAATCGATGATGCTTTTTAAATCCGATAGTGAATTTCGAGGATCCTAGCTCAAATATAGCGAGCTTTAGAACTAATTAATGAACAATTTCATGAAAGTTTAGATATACCCGGTAGAAACTAATCCTTCTCTTGAATCGGTTTCTAGATTGTAATAAACTTACCGTTTTTAATGAAAAGGATAACGAAATATTAGTAACTCAAATAAAAAACATTAGAAAGCATTATTGTCCTTATATATCCTTCTTCCTACAAAATATTCTAGTGAGTTTTCTAATATTATTATCAATGACATTCATCCACACACTCATAGCACCTAGACATTCATTCTCAAGAATACGTGTTCAACCAAAGCAATTTACAATCCTAAAGCCACGATTTCAAAATATGGTGAACTCGATGTCCTTGTTAAAGAAAATAGAGAAACTTAAGTATCAATATCTATTATTAATGATGAGTCTAAAAGAATAGAGACATTTAGTTTTCATCTACTCTAACAATATCTTTTTCATTATACATTGATCTTTTTGACGACTTAACAATATTTTTTTTATAATAATTTAGTAGTTCCTCTTCACATAAATATATTTTTAGAAGGCAATGGAACCTTTATAAATCAAATGAGTTATGAATCTCCTCGGTTTCGATTGAAGCAATGAATTATTAGATGATCATTACTGATGAATTTTTCATGCATGCTCATTTGATTGTTCTTTTGGACCTCGAGTTACATTTTAGGAAGGAAGATATTAAATCCTATTTATGATGACTGATTTGAAGATTGATGACATTGAGATGTTTTACCCTTTCGATGAATTTGTCTTAACCTCCTTATTTCCACTCCTCAAAGTGAATGTAATATATACAAGATTGAAATCTATCCCTATACTCGACAATGCTAAAACATATATTCATCTTCGAATCTTCTAAAAATCATAATGCTTTCAGTTTGAGAAGAAGAATACATTCCCATATGTATTTTTAGGTTATCAATTAAATTCCAATTTTTTTCATGATCTTGAACTTTTTGCGCAAGTAGATGCTAGTACTAATATTGATTGCATTATCTCAACCAATACTAGTGAAAATGATGTTTTCCAGGTTAATCCCTAATGTCTTGTAATAGTGATGTAAGTAATGATGTAAAGTAAGTAATGATGTAAATTTATTGTACATTCTTCATGTTACTGATTTTCTCACATATATATACAACTTCTATATTTCAATTTTTGGATATAGTATGTTGGTCTTTCATTAAAACATTCACTAAGTGTATTAGTGGAAGAACATCGAAAAGTATTTTCAGTGCTTGGAGTTATGATCATCAATAATTTCAATTGCAATTGATGTTCATGTCTTATCAAATTATTTTGTCATCTAAAAATGATAATATAAATCTTCCACGCAGATTCAGCACTTTCGAGAGTACATCATTTGAAATTTTCCTACGATGTTATCCATCTACAAATATTATCCGACCTTTAATGATTTTCCATCCTATCTTTGATGACTCAATTGAACATTGCTTGGAAAAATCAATTTTGAAGAATATTTCTAATACTCGCTATTGTGCATACTAGTAACGTTTTCTTGGCTGTGGTGAAATCTATGAAGTTGCTAAGAAAAATTCTTTCATTTAACTATGTTTCAAATTCACCATATTGATTTTTCATGAAAGAGTTGATGCATGGTTAGAGAAATCATTTTGAGATCACTGCATCATAATGATGTTTTTGTTTTGAAAATTTTACATGTAGTTTGTATATATTGTTAATATTTTTACCTTTACTTCCGTTATTAATTAGATTTCTACCCATGTTTTGTGATTTTAAATATGAATTTTAGGAGTTCACATCAACTTTCGAATGGCTCCATTGGAGAATTTGACTTTGAGTAGCTCTAATTTTTCCTGTAGAGTAAAGTAGGAATAGTTGTGAAAAGTTTAGTTTGTTTGTTTTCTCTTTTTAATCGCTAAGCAAAGTATATTTTAGTTTTTCATGGTTATCTATTTTTTCCTTTTCATATGGAGGAATATTGGGGAGTGGTCCAAAGAGCTACCAACAAAATCACTGTGTGGAACACATTCAGAGAAATATGCTTTCTCACCCATCAGCATTTCAATTTCCGGTAGATTAGTGCTTAAAAGCTAGATCATACTTGTCTGTTTTAAAAATAAATATATAGATATACTTCATTTCTAGTATGTTTGGCAAACCTCATCCTAAAGGATTTTCCCCTAAATGAGATTTGATAAAAATCCCTTTATGCTCACATGTCGTAAAGTTCATGATTGGATCTTTTGTTCATATATTAATCACATAATCAAAAAAATAATTATAAACATAAAAGAATTTTGGTGTCACGGTTTTTTAGAAATCAAACTAGAAAATAATTATAAACATAACATACAATGTTGGTGACTCTCATTGAATCTACTTTTACAATCACATACATTAGGTGTTTTATTTCACTCATCTGAGATTTGTAGCAAGGTTGATTCAATTATGTCATTTTGAAAAAGTTGTTGAAACTCCTCCAAATCCTTCCACGAGAGATAAAAGTCCAATAGAAATAAATCTAATTCATGATACATAAGATTTAACCAAAAGACACATTTTTAATATTTCTTTTTTAAGAGGTTTATTTAGAACTAGTTCCTGCTCTTTTAACTCAAGATTTATTCCCTTGATCGGAGTATTATCTAACGATGGAATATGCTTCAATCTTTGTTAATAAATTATACTAAAAGTAATATCAATTTTATCACGCAATGATCGATCAATTTTCGTTGTCCACGTTGATAGTGTATGCGATCTGCAGGAGAAGTGGAGTCATCTCTGATGTGTTTGCTGAAACAGGTGTAACGAAAAATAACCGACATTCATTTAACAATTCATCTTTGTCAAAATCATCTTTATCTAAAGCAAACGTTTTACATTACAATCTCATATTTAGATGATGTTAATCCTAATCCTTAGAATTTATTTCAAATGTCAAACTACATTCATACTAATATTTCACCAGATGCTTGTTATGAACATGAAACCATCGTTGGCTCGATGCTTTCCTTAGTTTTCTTTCCTCAGTTTGGATTTAATAAATTAGACAATCATTTCACCAGATTCTTGTTATGAACATGAAACCATCATTGGCTCGATGCTTTTCTTAGTTTAGATTTAATAAATTAGACAATCACAAACATAAGCAATTTTTTTTAGGAGAATGCAACTTCCTCTTGCTTATTTTATATTTTTCAATATACACCATGAAAAGTACTGGGTTCTTCCAAAAAGAAAAATTGGAGATTATTAAATAAATGAAATCTTATTAGTTGTCTAGAGTGAATTACAATGAGATTATTCAAGGTATGTTTGCATATATTTATCTTCATCTTCTAATAGTTTTCATTACAAATATATTTTTTTCTATTAAGTCACATTATGTTTCTAATATTTATTGTACATATTATCTTTGCGGGTGTTTGATGGCTTCATTCGAGATTTCCTTTTACTTAATTTTAAAGCTTCAAGTTAGATTAGATTTATAAAATAATTAGTTTATTTGCTTTTTATTTGAATAAAATATTTATAAAGATATTCAATTAACAACATTTATATTTAAAAATAACTAGATGCATGACTAGAACCATTTACATATTTTAGATATATCTAAAGCATGAAAATTTTGGATTGAGAATCAATGCTTAATCCAAAGCCCTAAAGTAAGTTCTCCATGACACAAAATTTCGGTCCTTTTCTAAGTAAAAGTTTTCCAAAAAAATTCCCATTATCAAGACACATTTACATTTTGTTTTTCACTAAATTTATTTTGATCTAGTTTGACTTCTTGTTTTCTTGGTGATTTTTTTTCTTCCTTTCTTCCCAACTTGAGTTCAACCCACATTTTGTACAAATTCTAGCGTATCGTTCTTCGTGCAGTGCATGATAATATTGTTGTAATATTCCTCATATGCTGGTGTTACCTAGGAAGTTTCCTTTTCAAATTTATTCCTTGTGGTTTCCCAGGAGGGGGTCCATTTTCCATGAGGGATTGATGCTTTTTTCACTAACGTTGCATCGAGGGAATCCTTAATCATGACAGCTGGGTTCGAAATTGGCATGCAACTTTACTTCTTAGAATTTTTTGCTTCGTATGTGATTTCTTTGTCCAAATCTGCTTCCTTCTTGTCTTGAAGTTCTTCTTCTTCTTCAAGATTTTTTTCAAAGTCTTTTCTATTCGAAGGAAACGTTTAGGGAAATGTTTAATTACATGCTTTGTTTCATAACTATTCTATACATGGAAATAGAAATATTCTCATAGTCAATATTTTGAACCCAAACATAGTTTGGAGCCATCAAAGTGTAATATCTGTGAGAAAACCCTTTTTGAAGTCCATATCCACACAAATCGGACATGATAGTCTTGTATTTTTTTTCAGATAATGGTAATAAAACTTTCCCGGTGCATTGTCAATGGTGGAAAGCAATGTGGGATACCAAAAATGCGAGGGAAGGTTCAAAAGCCTTACCTAAACTAGGGTTGTGAAGATTGATGTCATTACGGATCAAAAGTGGGAGTCGAGGCCACTTGAAGAGACCAAAATTACCTAAAACCCATAGCCCAACATCACAAATGGCCCTCTTTTCCTCTATATTATAAAAACCGCTACAAAAAATCCCTAAGCCATAGGGTAAATGTTCATTTTTTCTCTCAAAAGGGAATTTCATGTCTTAAAGATCCATTTGTGTAGATCAAACTAATGCGCAGCTAGTACCCATCAAACCTACAAACTAAACTAGTTCTCTACAAAATATTTTTTCACAACTTAAAGCTTTCTCATCCACGAGAACATCGAGGGAAGAAATTTCTAGAAAATCTTTGGAAAGACTAGAAAAAAATTTCGGTATAGATTTTTTTGAAACCAAAGAAGAGATAGCTTGATCGGCTATCACTACGCAAAAGAAATTGCTTTTCACCAAGTCACGAGGATTCACCATTAGATGATCTACGAAGAGATGCGAAAAAAATCCATGCAACCAAAGAAAATATTGGATGAATAGGAAAGGGTTTCAAGAACTCCTTCCATAAAATAAAATAAAATTCTAAGAAACTATATATTTTCCAAAATTTACTAAATGTTAGAAATATATATTATTTCCACCTATTCCATAAATGAAATTAATAAAACTAACATTTTAAAAATAATAATAAAAAATATATATATTTCCTACGTTTGAACATGAAAAAACATATATTAAAATTTTAATGTCAAGAATATGGATCATCAATAAAATATTTGAAAATTATATATATATATATATATGTATATATATAACTTTTTTTGTTCAAAAGTAGCATAGTTTCATCTTAAATCTAAATGTATCAAGAGAGAGGAATCAAATCTAAAGAGGTGCAAACCTTTCTTCATGTTTTTCATTCAAAAATAAGTTTTCATCTTGAGAAATTTGATTATCTCTATGCTTGGTAGAATCTGAATCTAAGATTGATTTATGCTAGTTAAATAAATATAGTATTTAAATATTTATTAAAATTTTTAAATGTTTGTACAAACAAAGTATTTTTTCCATTATGGAGGATATGTTGTAAGTGTTTTTAAATGTGTAAACATTTAAATTTTAGCTCAATATAGGAGAGATGTTGTATTTTCCTTAAAATTGAAAGGATTAAATCATAAAATAATAATAGTAAAACATAATATCAACTTAATTATAAAAGTAATTAAAAATAAAAAATAATTAATAAATTCAATTCAAATTGTTATATCATTATTTTGTTTTTTTTGTAATCTGGTAGGACTACATCTTCATCATGTCCAATACATCTTCTGATCGGGGAAGGGAATTGAACCAATGACTCGATAGGGACAGGGAATTGAACTAGTCAAGGAGTGCGTTAACAGAGCACCTAATCACCCTCTATCGAAGATCTAGTGGACATATTATCATTTTGTTTTTAATCGTAAAATTAAAAACATTTCTTTTAAGAAAATATATATATTAAACATATAAAAATTTAATTACTATACATATAATTAAAAAAATATTTTGTTCTAAACATAGAAATGTGAAAGCGAAATAGATCAAGGTGAGGTGTAACTTAAAGATGAAATGGAAATTTTCAAGGCATTTTTATGGTTAATTATAACCAAAATATGGGAGATTTTTAAAAAATTCAATTTAAGTTGTTTACTTTACAGAATTGGAGAGCCTCATAGGTTTCTTAGGGTGTTGAATCAATTTTTCCATTCAAAAATGTATTTTAAATAACAAATTTTCACATTCTTCTTGAAATTGTATTGTTGGATTCAAGTGAAAAGGTTATTTCGTCTATAAGTTAGAGTACACCATATATCAATAGTATAAATAAATTAAGATGCATTAACCATATAAATTAAAATAATGATTCATATTCATAATTATTGTATTTCAAATTTTCATATTCAAATTTAATTACTAAATATATAAAAATATATAGTATTTACAATACACTATTTTTTTTCAAAATTATATATATATATATATATATATATATATATATATATATATATATATATATATATATATACATATATACATATATATATATATATATATATATATATATATAATTAATTATATAAGATGTTAAAGAAAGCTTCCTAGCTATACATATTATCAAGGTTTTAATAAAATTAAAAATAATAAAAAAAATGTTTTTTTAAGAAAAAAAGTACTTTTTAAGATAAAACACATTAACTAAATCCTATTTGAATATCATGTAACACATTAAAAGATAAAATAAACAATGCATTACCATTAGAAACCTCTAAGATAGAAACTAACCCAACACCTAATAACATATATTCCTTGCATAACATATCCATCATGGCATTAGTTTCCATGTATGTATGAATAACTTTCACATCATCATATTTCTCCTATAGCTCACAATTTTTTCTTTGTTACGATTCTAAATGAAGGACCTTTAAGTCAACTCTTACATTGAACAGTCCCACAGAAGTTTTTCAATCCCATACAATCTCAATAATTTTATATGATCCAAAGGGAAATTCTCATGGAACACTACATATGAAGGAGTTCAACTATAAAATTTGTGCCTTGGCCAATACCTAGTTTTCATTTAATCATTAGATTCTATGAGAAGAAAAGTATTATACCCTCACCTAAAAAATCTCTATGAGTGGCTCCATTAAAAAAATCCCCATACTATACCGATCATGACTTCATATCTCTAATAAGCCTGGTTTTCTTCCTTTTCAGCGATTTCACTTACTCAAGATAAGAAAATCTTGCATAATGTGCAATAAATTCAAAAACAACCATGAGTTTATGAAACAATTTCACCCTAGCTAAATTCCCTACAATACAAAAATAAGAGTGAATCGAAGTGAAAAAAAACAACCTTTGATTCCAAATAGAAGATGTGGAATTTATAAAATATCAATAATATTATTAGGAACAAATATAAATCCATCTTCACTCAAGATCTAACAACAAAATAAAATCTTTAAAGAAAAACATTTTTTTAAATTTTATACTAAAAATAAGATACCACGATAGATACGAAGTTAAGTTATATATATATGTATGTATGTATGTATGTATGTATGTATGTATATGTATATGTATGTATATGTATACATATATACATACATATACATACATATACATATATACATATACATACATACATATATACATACATATACATACATATACATATATACATATACATACATACATACATACATACATACATACGTACATACATACATAGAATGAATTAATTTATTATAAATTTAAATTTTATAATATTGTTTAAAAGAAACATTCTCCGTAAGTTTAGAGATTTTATTCATAAAAACCTTTATGGAAGATACAAACATTATGTTCATTCAAAATAAAAATAAAAAAATTCATATATTTTAAATTCAAATATATTATAAATATGTATTAAAAATTAGTAATTTATGAGTTAGGAAATTTTGAAAAGTTTTTTTTATTCGATTTTAATTTTTTGAAGAATTTTTTGTATTTTAAGAGATTTGATTTTTTTGGACATACTTGGTAAATACAAAATTAAATTGATTTAAGTCGGTTCTTTATAAGATTATTTATATTATATATAAATTTAGCATTTCCATATATCAAAATATTCTTATTTTAATTTTATTAAAAATCTCATAATATATGTGGTATTTTTTCTCAAAGAAAATGTTTCTAATTTTATTAATGAAAACAAAATTTCAATTCTCGAGGGATGGTTCTTGCATAGTGGTTCATCCTCCTAAGTTTATTATGAGAGCCATCAACATAAATTAAGTTGGCGAGGTCACCTTCCAAATGGCGACCTATATGAATGCACATATAATGAACTCATAGAAGTATTTTGGCCAACCCGTGGGAGCTTTCGGTGCAATTGAATTTGATTGTGCGGGGGTCGGGCCAAGGATGTTATGTACATCATCTTCTTTGCGGGGGAATTTCGAAGGCCCTGATGAACACCCTCTTTGTTTTCTCTTGCATGAAGAACCTCTACCATATATACGATTATAGGAACTTTTCATGGGTTGCTATTCTTGGAATGTAGCCAACAAATCATAAGGAATCTAATGTTTAAGTAGGCTATGGATACTACGAGGAATGTGAGTATAATAGTGATAATCGAGGTAGAAACTCATCCATAGAGGAGATACCATATTTGACATGCTACGAAGTAGACTTAGGAATATCAAGTTTGGTTTTTTCTTTCATCTCAATCTAGAATTGTGTTTTGATTCCGAATTTCCTTATTGTAGATTTGAATTTAAGAATTGGGTTAGTGTTTTTGTAGTTATAGATCCCCTTCCTCTCGGCTATTAACTACGGGAGGTCTATGTTTTCTCCCCCCATGACCACTCTTCCTGTCTCTCTTTCCCCTCTTTGTTCTCTCCCCCTCCTACCTTATCCATTTAATCCGTAGACGAATCTTCCTCTAATCTTTGTGTTTTCATATCCTAGTTTCCTGTTCTTTGAGTTTTATCCATATTCATCTTTAATTTTTTCTACACTTCAATCATGATATTTTCTCTCCCTTCCCTAATCTTGAGAATTTTAGATCCGACTCTCCAACTTACTTGGTTATTAATACTATGGTTAGATGTCACCTCTCTTCTTATCTATGAGACAAAAGGAGAGGATGTGTTGGACACGCCCCTACCTCTCACCATCTCCTTCCTCTATCCATCAAAATCTAGCACAAGAAGCCTCTCAAGAAATGATGGAACAATACAAGGAGATCATCCCTAAAGTGGTCCAAAGGGTAATTTCTAAGGTTGAAGAGCATGTTAAATAATCTAGATGATATATTCCTAATAGACGGGTTGACTCGAAACCCGAAATTGGATACCAAATGGGGGTAACTCTTCCAAAGAAAGATCCTCCTCATAGATTCAAACCATCAATTTATATTGGAAAAATCAAGACTCTCATGAGTAGCATTCTCACCGATAGAGTTGATACTTAGTAGGAAATGATTATATGTATGGCATAAGTAATGGAAAAGGTTGACAAACTTAACAAGAAGGTAACACCTCTAGCAAAGAATTTGACAAATCTTTACTTTTACTCCTCAAACAATGAAAGTGAGCCACAACCACCGAGTTCAAGTGGACTCATCAACTAAATGAAGATCAAGCAAGCTAGTTACCTTAAGTATATTTCTCACAATGGCAATGTCATTGGCATATGTCTTAGTTTCTAATATAGTTTTTTCTACTTTTTTTTATTCTCATTTTAACAAAAAAATCATATGGCATATAGAATTATTAATCATAAAACTTTGAACTTATGCTACTAGTCCGATTTTCCAAGCGAAGACCAAGTAGTTGTACTATTGTATGAATATTTTTGAAAAATAATATAAATAATGCAGTTTTATAAAAAAAACAAAAACAAAATTACATTATAACAAATTGAATTTAGTTAGACCTATTATTTTGTATTTTTTATTAATTTTTATTTTTTATTATTTGATCTTTTAATATAACATCTTATCGAGTACTTTACTATAATATTCTTCTTCTAATAAAGTTCACATTATTATTTTTTTAACTTAATTTTAAGTCTAATATCTTATTAATTTAATATTTCACTACAATATCTCCCCTTATTTTAAAATTTAGAAAAAATTGGTAATTCATCAAAATATTTAGGTGACATTTGTGTGAAATTTGTATTTAAAACTAAGATTTATATTAGAAACCAACTCACTATAACTATGACTTTCAAAACCTTTCCCAAAAAATCTCACACAAACATGAACTTAAACGTTTGATAACGTGTTGAGTGTCTCCATTTAATGGATTGATACTTATGATTTCCTTGGGTTTATGCACATGAACCGATCATAATGATATTACCATGACTTAATCGCGTTAGAAACCCTCCTCCATAATATATTAATAAATTTCAATTTCAATTTCAATTACAACTAGCAATTGCACCATATGTTGCAAAGGAAACGCTGTAAAGCAGTAACATAGGAAATAGTAATATAGAAGAAAAAATCTTAAAATTTCAACCAAAGTTAGACTACTGTAGTTTATTCAAAACTTATAATTATGTTTATAAATAACTAAAATTTCAATCCATAGTTAGGTTGATTCAACAATTTCAACCTATAGTTACGTTATCCACCTGCCATAAGTATGTTTCGAGTTTTTGTAGGATTCTAAACTAACCCAAAAAGCTTGATATGGGATGGGAGTTGGAACCACGCCACAAATTAGCTAGGTCTGCAAATTTTAAGGTGGAATTTGGTAAAAAAAAATTAAAAAACAAAATGCTAATGAGTTTCAATAGTTTTTTTAATGGTGGAAATAGATTCGACATCATATCATGTCAAAAAAATATGTGACACCCAAAATCTTAATGTTTAACAACTATATCTCAAACTATCAAAAATATCCGGGAAATTTTATCATAATCTTGAAAAAAAATTCCATTATTTTGACTTTTTCTATTTTTTTTCCATTGTTTTTCATTTTTCAAATATGAGTCTATGATTTACCTAGTTTGCCTAGTCCAAAAACTCGCAACTTAACGAAAAACATTGATTTTTCCTGTGTTTAATATTCGACCGGGATTTCCTAGGTTGCAAAGGGCTCCCTCACCTTTTTGGTATTCGATCGAATTACCAAGGATGAATGGGTATTTTAACTATTAATGTGAATGAATAAACCGAAGCTTACGAAGCTTCTTTGTTTAGCTTCTCAAACTCTTTTAGTAACGATTTGAATGCTTCAATTCATACAACCCCATCATATAGTTGATCGCAACAAACCGAGCAATCATGCATCCCAAAACCTTCAAACAATTTCCCTTAACGACCTATATGCCTCATCGAGCGAGCGACCCATATTCATGCATTTCGGAAAGAATTTGAAAGATAACATACACTCTAATTTGTCGATGCTAAATGGCCTTTCTCCAAGTTGAAATCACATTATTATTTGTTTCTAGAAATAAAATAAATAAAACCGAAATGATACCTTTCATTGCCTTGGCTCACGCTAGCTTATTTTGGGTTTGCCGTAATATCCGTGCCATTAAATTTAAAAGGGAAAAAAACATAAAAACAAAAAATAACGAACATAAAAGATAAAAAAACTTAAAGAGGAATGACATTATTATTCTCCTTCTTCTTCCTCAATCTTAAGAGAATGCATAGTAAAATTAAGATTCTCCTTCTTCTTCCTCAATCTTGGGGGCCAAATAATACCGAATATATCCCATATCCGCAATTTTGTATTCAACAACAACGGGGAGATCGGATGACATGCTTATTGTCACTATGTTAGATAGAGGTGATGCCTTTGTAAATGAGTTCATATATCGGAGAGAAAATGTCAATGACACGAGGCTCTCGCTTTTCAATCAATGTTGCCTCCTCAAAGTCGCTAAAAGATTGAACCATAAAATTGTCGTAGAATAATCTTCTCTTTCTAGAAGACAACAATTAAAAAACCTAAATCATCCAAATCTTCCAAGGGGATGAACGTAATGAAGCACACAAACCCAAAGCATGCAACAATCTAATTGACAAGCGACCAGGGACCGAAGCAAAAAGAAAAGTAACTATTGGCCAACAGAATGCAAATCCCGGAATAGAGCCAGGGACTACTTCCAAACTTGTACATACAAATAACGACCTTGAGTCATATAAATGTGCGAGTATATGGTTGATTCCACAATGAGAATTCATCTAATAAGTCGATGAGATGACCAACTATATTTGGAACTCGGATCAATACAGCTTTTTGCAACCGATAAATAACTACAATTGCTCAAAACAAGTAACCATCGAGAAAAACAGTGTTTTATGACAAAACTACAAAAAAATAACTCAACGTGTTCATCTAAAACCTTTGGACCAAATCACAAAAATTACCTCAAGAACAAAAATGATAAATGATGGATCTAATAGAATATGGGTATAATAGAATAGTGCTCGTAAGAGAAAAAATAAAATCGTGCTAGGAGAACTTATGACTCTTGGAGCATTAGAATTTTCATGGGGGTTCTGTTTTCACATATGAAGGTTAATGGAAACTTCAAGTTAGTGTAGGTTATTTTGTAGGTTAATGGAAACTTCATATTTTCTGTCACTGAAAGGATCCAATACCCAAACTTTGAAGTAGATTACCTTATTTTGTGAATCTCGTAAGCTTGCCTCTTGTCCTTACTCCCTGAATTCGAGTTCTTAAGACAACGAGGTGCATAGATATTATATATGTCAATCTCGTCATACTCATCAAACACTAAATTTACTGACCTTTGTGCATTCATCCGTCCGATTGAAAATTTTGAAATTGCAAGTGCTCTTAATCGGATTATAGGTTTGATCAGAAATTATTGCATGGGTCCAAGCATAATCTACTATTCCTTCCCAGATCATGGAAGTCATCTGTTCAAGGATTACCCACCCGCACATGTCTAAAAATCCCGAGCAAATATTCAATGCCAGCTGCTTGTCGTAATTTTCACAAATTCAAATGAACGATAGAATCTGTTTTAGTACTAACAATGAAGCCTTTGAAACTGATGGAAGGGTATTTCGAGTTATTCAGCTTCGGTCACGAACAAGCTCGAAAAGCTTTGGGGTACATAATGACTCGAAAAATAAAATAAAGTGAGATGTTTAAACTAACCGCTTCAAATTCATGCATATATTTCCACACATATGGGCAAACAATAACCACCTAATCATGTAACATTAATATATTATATTATATTATAGTATATATAGTGTCACACCTGAAAACGTGTGATCCATAGATTGATAAAGAGAAAGAAATGAAATAACAAAAAACACATAGATACGAGTAAAGCTTGAATTTTAGTAATATATGGAATGTGTTAAAAATGTAAAAATAAGAATTGACAATATATACCAAATTGTATATCCCAAGATACATTAATGTTAATGCTCTGCACCGCTCGTGTAATTATTGTTTGCCAATTCAAAATGTATTGGATAACCGAAACACGTAAATAGAAAAACAATGAAAGCTTTGGTTACATAAAACTTGCACGCATAGCTTTCTCCTGCTATGTAAAATTCATGGGTTTTATACTTGTGGGAATCTCACGGAACCATCTCACAAAGAATTCATATGAATCCTCAGTTTTGCAAAACCCACATTATTACGCCTCAATGGATCCTTTGCCACTATTCTAATATTATATAAGATAATACAATGGATCCTCTGCCACTACTCTAATATACGTCCCCTTTGAAAGGTCTCGGGACTATGCTTAACTTGTCGTTTGCTACATGTTGGAAGAGGTCTTTCTCTGTCGAAGTGAACCCTTGATATTGTTTCCAGCTGCATTGGTATTTATGGTCCCAAAACCGGTCTAAAACGAGTTGCATTACGACTTCATAACAATACCACTCGTCAATCCGCCTCGAATCAAGCCTCAATAATGATATTGTGCTTGGGACCCATCTTTAGACAAGCATGCTCCTTTTAAAGGCGATTTCATGGCGCATAGAGGAATAACACTTGGATGGCATGTTTCGACTTGTCCACATATGGTGTAATGATTTCTAACAAGGTTAAGATGACATCCAAATTTCCCTGAGCATTGGTGGATTTGTAAATATTAATATGGAAACTTGGTCCCTCTCGTAAATAATGTTTGCAGCCTCTTTGAATTGCCCCCTTGCAACTTAAATAGTGAAAGTTCAATCGTTTCTTCCACACATTTGCAAGAAGATTTTCTAACCAGTTAGCTTAACAATGACATCATCCACTTGAACTTGAACCAGAGTACACTCGATGCAACCCATAGATATCCATTTTCAGGGGGTTTTGAACCATTTCTTTCACCAAGTATTCCATTTCAGCCAAGACGAACAAAAGAGGTGGTTGAATCACATCAATCCTGCTAAAATCAAAGCCACGAGCATTGAAAGTCATTATGAAAACAAAGCTCACACTTCGCTGGACCTAAACTCCTTCCGAGTCTTCATCAAACATCCAATTCCTAATCACTGCTATAATAAGGGTAATGTCTCAAAAATGGACATGCATTTACGAGCGTACCAGGACCAAAAAATATTCCGGTTAAGTGGTATTGTGCTAGAAGATTTGTCGACCTAGGTTTAGAATGATTACTAGTTGGATTTCTAGGGAAAGTCATTGCTGGTTATGTATATTTTCAGCCCTACGAGAGGAAGTCTATGCAATTCCCTGCGACTTTTAATGGGGAAAAACTTAATAGGGAACTGGGGCAAAAAATACCATGGGCTAAATTGGTTAATGTTCTTTTCAAGCGGATAATTTTTTTTGGCAAAACCAAAGCAGAATTCCAAGTCCCAAAAAAAACCAATTACCTAAAAAGTACCTGGAACCCAAATCTCTTGGAGGATACGAGTATTTGGAAAAACCGGGCCCCGGGACGGTATTCATACTGGACCCTTTACTAATCTTTCAATTTAAAAAAATATACAACATAAATAAGATTGCAACCAACCTCGATTATTTGGGTGAGCTCGGAACCACCCTCCTCTTTATCGCTTTGATCCTCCTCTTGGTTGGAACCAACATCATGAAATTGGTCGTCAGGATCGTGACGAGAATCCGGGGACTTGTCCATGGCGTCCTTGCCTTTATCCGAGAAAAAGGTTTGAAGGCAACCTCGTGCGGTCAACTGTGCCCGAGCCAAGCCGACGAACTAGTATAATAGTGGATTTGAAAGCGCCCATGGTAGATTTTTTCTCCGTGAGTCATTTAAACCCGCTCAACCTTTCAAGGGGAAACCAGAAACGAAAATACAATTTCAAGCCAAGATTAAAAGTTGCTTGCCATACCGACTCGCCAAAAATCTTTTTTGAAGAAGTTGTCAACGGAAGCCATAGTTTGGATGGTAAGAATGGATGGTAAGAATAGCTTGGAATATTTGTTCAGGGGAAAGGCCTCGTGCCATTCGTTTTGACCTGAAAAGGGGCCCAATTTCTTGTGCTTGCTCCATAACCGATGGATGAACATCTAGGGCACCCGCAAATGCCCAAAAGAATTCATATATCGGTTATTCAACAGGGAGTTCAACTCACTTGATGTCAATGAAGTTCGGAGGAATATATTCATTCAATATATACTTTCCCGCATAGCTCTCGCCTCGCTACATGAAATGGGCGCCCACGAAATTCCTATTGCTTTATCGCTTGCAATTTCGTGTATTCATCGACACTCTGTTTCGTTTCTCCTCGCCGCTTTAGTATTTGGTTTCTCCCTGAGCGGCTTCGGGGTTTCTTCGAGAAATTAGTGCGTTCTTTCATCTCTAGGTTGTCATCATATTTTTTTTTCATGAATCGTATTTAATCGTAAGGTTCAAATGGTTTCAATCGTCTAACATTCATATCAATGATGTACAATGGTACACGTGGCAATTTAGCAAAGTTGTTTTCAAATAAGAACACTTTACAACGTAATTACAATTACAATTATTTTGTTGTGGGTGCTAAGCTTTTGTTGCCCGTTTTTACATAGCACCTTTATTGCAATCATTTCCAAGCCTCATAGTTGGTTGGAGATATGGTCAAGTTTGTAGTTTATGAATATTATAATTTATTTATTTCATATGAGGAGCCAATATCATTTAGACTATTACATTAGTTTTTATTAGAGAGTAAATTTTATTATAGTGTAATGTCTTCATCTTCATTTTCATTTTCATTTTCCTATATGATGACGTTAGATGGGTTTCCACGGTTTGTGACATCCATATTATAGAGATGAGATTACGTCATCCAAGGATCTTGAGTTTTTTTAAGAATATTTATGAGATTCAATGGGGTATTTTATTGTATTTTATCATTATAGTTAGTTTTGCACCATTCATTTTTAGTTTTATTCTATTTCAAAAATTTCTGTGAAATTAGCATATTATCAAGTATGTTTTAATTATAAATGTGGAAGATATTATTTGGAAAAACACTTTAGTGTAATAGATCATTGGAATTAGGATAAAGAGATCCATATGGTGGGATGGTGAAAAGTGACTTTTAGTCATAGAGGTAAGTTAACTATTTTTCGGAATGAACAATGAGTTTAAGTAGTCACTTTATTAAAATAAAAGAGAGAAAAAATGCTTAAAATGAGGAGAAATACGAAAAGGAGAAAAGTGATTGAAAATAAAACAAAAGAGTCACATAGATAAATTAAGGGAAGACCTTCTAAAATTAAAATAAAATAATAAAATAAGAGTGCCTTAGAAAGATGGAGAGAGATCCATAGATCTATAAAAGGAAGGGAAACTAGAATTTTGAATCATCTAGAGTTATTCATCTTTGACTTTGTGAAGATTGGGGAATCGCCATCATCTATTGTTCATTGTGATCGGAACGAAAAGCCTCAGTATCGCTTATTCGAGAATTGGTGAGATTGGACAGAAACCAGTGTCTACCAATCCCTTCGTGAATTCACTTAGAAGTCATAGGTGTGGTTATTGGTACCAGTTTTTGTTTTAGAGGTCATGAATTGTATTGCCAGATCTATTTGGGAGGCCATAACCTCAATTATTTTCCAGCTATTTATATTGTCATATAATATTTTATTTTATATTAATATTATAACGATGAAATTTGTTGCATTTGTCTCATGTTGTAAACATAATTGCAATATATTTTATTTTTAATTTTATGGAATATTAGCACTTGTTAATTAATGGTTTTTATATTTTGTTTGTTGGAAATTTATCTAGTATAAATTGGTGAATTTTCATGGCATTTTGGATAAAGTTCTCAACGTGATTTTCTTAACAAAATTTTCACATATTTTAAAGAAAAATATCCAGACGGGATATTACAATGGTATCAGAGTTGTTTATCCTGCCAACATGATGGTTTATTATCAAGGTTTTGGGTCATATTTATCATTTGTTGTAGAAGTTAGAAATATCACTGTGTCAATTCTTGATAGGATCAAAACATATTGGCATGCCAGGGGTTGTGCTAGGTTTTATGCCTAGTTGATATCATTGGTGTATGTCCATTTACTGAAGTCATGTACTATTGTTGTAACTGAATTTTTGAGGTGAAACCCTTCCATTATTCAAATTCGATATCAATGGCCTTGCAACAACCAAGTTACTAATTTTTACAAAGAATTTTTTGGTGCATTCAAGGGCCAAGAGTTGTTTGTGAAGTCGAATCTAAGACCGAGGAAAGGGAAAATAGCTAAATATGAAAAGATCACCTAGAACATCATCATTCCTATAGCCACTAGGTTTGTCTAGATGCTTTACCCAAGCCATATACCAATAGATTACATAATTGTTCAAGGATATTATTGTCTAAGGTGACCTAAATAAAAGATAGAAAGTTGAATTTCTCAATTTCTATGGGCCCAACTTTTGTTATCATTGAAATACCAAGTGTGTTTTAAGTCCAAGCATACCCAAATCAATGTCACATTACATGGAGGTTGAGAAATCAAGTACACAACTAAATGTGATTGTGATAGATTGCAGGTTGCATGTAACATACCACTTAGTATCCCTTGCCCCTACTAAGGGTAAAAGGAGGCAATTATTACAATGAGCCGACCTCAAATGTCCCAATGTGGAAATGGGGTCTAATTTTTTCAATATTTTCAGCTTCCTCAAAACTTAAAATAAATGACATCATTGTGTCCATCTCATCGAGAGCTTTCCAACAACACAAAATTGTACCAATCCAACTCCTAGATATATATATATATATATATATATATATATATATATATATATATATATATATATATATATATATAATACATTGAGGATATTTGGGCATGGGCCCCTCTATGGCTATGTCACCCTAGGAATATAATCCCAACAATTTCCCTTTGCGAGACCCTTTCGAATTATCTAGGAAAAAACTTTTGAGGTTATGCGGAAGATGCCCTGTCATGCCCCACATACAAACTAATATGACTAATTGCATGGTCATGCCCTCATATTCCTATGTAGGTGGGAGCCACTACTGTTACCTCACCCTTGGGATTAAGTCTCGGTAGTTTTTCACCTCACTCCAGAATAATTTGTCGAGGGAAAGGCACTAGGGTGATGTCATAAGCCATTTATGCTAAGGTGACGTCACACTCAACGTGTCTCCACTCTAGGTGTGCCACGTGTACACTATACTAGCCACTTGTCCCCATGAAATCCCTCAAACCTGTGTGATACATGTCCCACTTCCCGAGTTTCCATGTGCCTCTTAGACCACATTACCCATCAAGTTGGATGTAGGATCCACAAAATCCTTTGCGGCGTGGTAAAGTTAATTTTCACACTATCATGTGGTTTCAAGGTCCTCCATCCTGATACACCAAAAGATTTTCAATTGGTCCCTCTATTCCACACCGTCAATCGTTGGTTAAAAGCTCTATATCAGATGATGAAGATGTCTTCAGGTCTAGGACTAGCACGAGCATTAGCGCCAAGTTGTTTCCTGAAGGATATGACAACTCAGATCAACCCCATACAATGGTAGATCTCACCTTCGAGTCCTAATGTACACGCTTGTTAATGGTTCTCATCTAGCCTGATATTGGTTCCACTACCTATACACCATTGATCACATCTCCTGTCCATATGTCCCAACAGGGAGTTGAAATTATAGCCCCTAGTAAATTGATTTTGACCCTCACCCTCAGTGCTTGGACATAGCACATGTTCACATGGCACATAAGGTAATATCACACTTACTCCTCCAATCCATGGACCTCTTGTCCTTGTTGCATAGATGAATACACAGTTTGGGCTTTTCCTGCCTTCAGTGTCTAGTCATGACATTCTAATACACATGGTCGTTTGCAACTCGAGGGCCAACTCCTTAACACGTTGAGGACTCAGCCCTTTCAGGACTAAACACACACACACACATATATATGAAGCTCCTTAGAGATATCCCTCCCGAGTTTATGATGCAAGCATTTATTAAAAATCACGCTATCTTTATTGAGCTTAAGAAGGCTTCATACCAACCTACAATTAATTACATATATACATAATCATGCATATAAGTATTAAACTCATATATACATAAACACTATCCTTCCTGAGCTTCCATAGGATTCGACTCAACCCTTTCAACATATGTGTGTGTGTGTCTGTGCCTTATATATATGCATTATACATGTATGTAACATTGACTTCCTAAGCTTGGAAACTAATAACAATTAAGCCCGATAGCCAATCTGTTAGTTACATAATATATCAGACATAGGTATGTCCATCCATTATACTTAGGCCCATTGGACCAAATTCAAGCCCATGATAGGTTAGAGATTCCACAAGCCTATTAGGCTAATGAAAAGGAGAAAAAACAAGTTCATGAATATATACATGAATCCATTCATTTACTTAGGAATTACGCAAGAAACCAACATTCCTTAAGCATGTATGAAATCACATTCCTTGACATATTACAAGAATTAAACCAAAACATTGAATCCATACCAATACAATATTTAAGCCTACAACTTTATCATAAAATTAAAATTCAAAGTGAAAATATTGAGTATACTTCTCTGATTTAAGGTGCTCAACAACTCAGTTTGGGACTTCAACTCTCCACCCAACCATAGACAAGTTACAACTAAATATTTCTTGCAGTTGTCACCCATGACCCAAATTCAATAGCTTGAGGTGGTGTCCTTTTAGAGTATTATTAAACCAATATTATTAGATAAAATAGGGTGTCTCTAGGCTTACTCTCCTCCACCCACCAACTTTCAAAATGAAATAAACATAATGAAACAATTCAGTCACATACCACCAACATCCACTTAATGGATTAAACCAATATCATTAGCAAAAAGAGGGTGTCTCAAGGCCACACCATCTTCACCCACCAGCTGTTAAACTATTTCACCTCAAGTAGGGAACACTTTATTTTAGATAGAGGGACTTATAATACAACATGCCAACATCTCTGTGGATTTTTACACAAAGAGTCTCAATTCAGATGTGGGGAGAGAGATAAGTATAATGGTAAGGAGGTTTTATCAATTGTGTTACCTCTGGAGGAATAAGAATGCACTCTCCCATAGCTTAGTGGAACTTCCACCTGTGTTCTTAGCCCAATCCCATGGAACTACCATCATGTGTTATCAACTCACTAGCCCTAGATGCATCCACCTCCCAAGAGTTATCAACCTACAAATTCTCCATTGGATTTTTTCATCCCACAGTAAGGCACAACCACTTCTCAGTTATTATCATCCAACAACTCCATTTTACTATTCTTAGCTAGACTATCATTTGAGCCCAATCCATGACTATCAACTGAAAAGCCTCATGGGTTTCTTAATTGTGCTATCACTAGATTTTTCTCTTCTCTCTAAATTCTCTCAATCCTTATCTCTTCTCTTCCCTATTTGTGAATGAGCTATATCTTGAGGAGCCTCACAAACTTTGTTTATTACTATGTTCCCTTATCTAAACATGCATATGAATCATGTATCCTTTTTCAACTAACCAACCACCCTTGTCTTTTCATGAGTGTGCACCAACCCTCCTCATGGCTATACCAACACATACTCTCATTAATGTTTTGTCCTTTCTTGCTTGTAATTGTTTCCCAAGGAGAAGATGGTTATATCCTTCATTTTCAACACAATTTGGTAAGCATTCATCGCATTAAACCCACTAAGCTAGCTTATTATTGATTATATAAAGAAACCATCTTCCTCGAGCAATGGAAGTCATGTCCACCTCTTAGCCATTTTAATTAATAGTTAGATAATTATAAGGAACATGTTTTACAAGGGGAATTAACCTATAGGGGATGTCACATGGCATATTCATTGAATTTGGTGGATCAATGAATAGTTAATATTCTCTCGAGGATCGTTGAAATTTTTGGAAATGTTACTTGTGTGGACAAGGCCAAAAGTTGGGTTTGTTGTAGTAGATTGATATGGTGGGTGTATGTTACATTAATGCGTAAAATACAGATTGAGCCACATTAGTGGCTTCTAGCATGTACAACAAAGGTTTGAGATCACATTGCAGGTTGATTCTAGTCATAGTATTCACAATCGCATAAGAATTAATTGTGGGGGTTGGAAGAACCAGATGAGGATAAATTCCACTGTGAATCAAGTTGCATGGGATCCACGCACATCGAGGCACCAACGATAGTACAATGTGACGAGGGATTTACCTAAGAATTGTTAATTATATGAGAATGTTTGGTTAGTGAGTGATTTTAATGTTGTAAGACCAAGGATTACACTTTTAGCTTAATGGATGGAAAGCAATTAAAAGTGACCAGTGGGAATCAAATGAGAAAATAGAGAGAGGCTTCTACACAGTGTGAATGACCTGTAGTGTATCATATTTAGTTTGGCACAATATAGAAAAGTGCAATGTCAATTTGAGTTAATTCTCATATCAAAGGAGCCTTTGCGAGTTGGATCCGGTGTTAGATCATATGGTTGTCAGTAAACATGATGTGATCATTGTGATGCATGCTCCAACAATTTTTTTGGAAATATGGCGTGAATTGATCTTAGTTTCAATGTATCCCCGTGTGAAGAAAAATGACTACTTCTATGTGGTTTTCAAGTGCCATGTGTATGGAGAATCTGAATAACATATTCTTTGTGCAAATTAAGACCCATATAGAGATGGATTGTGCCTCAATATTTAGCAGATGTGTACCTATAGCATAACATTATGAATACAAATACATGTAGCATAACATGGTTTCTACAGTAATATGGTTGTTTTTATTTTCTAACAGTGTGTTGGTAGGGGCTAGAAATCAATTGTAGTGGTATTAATGTTGTAATTTTTGTCATAGGAAGGGTAATGTAGAGTAATTGTGTGGTAACAATGGTGTTGCAACATTGTTGGTATATTTGAGCATTACAGATATGTTGTATTATGGAATTGGTTGTACATGATTAGTGTGTCCATGGCTAAGAGAGTTTTTCATTGAGAGTCTAAGTGTTTAGTGAGATATATTGTTGTGATAAAGCACTTTGATGTTGTGATTAAATATTTAGAGTACTTTGTTGCATCTTTGAGTCGGAATATGGATTTGATGAGTGAATTTTGATGTTATATTTCTTGCATTTCTACTATGGAGAGTCACTATTTCACAGAGAGGGTTTGTATTTTCTTGTTGTGATGTGTAGAGATTGGTTTGGATCCTAACAACGAGATGTGTTTAGAGCTTGGTTGTAGTGTGATTCAGTTAGGGTGTATTTTTATTGTTCTAATCTTGATGAGAAATGAATATTGATGTTATGGCTCAAAGATTCTATAGGTTCTATGTGTAGCATTGCTTCCAAATCCTTGAATACGTTAATGATAGGGTGATAGTAGAGTTGTTGAATAATGGATATTTTAAGATGATGCACAAATCATCACATCATTGCATCAGCTGGTGCCTTGGAAAAAAATGCTTTTGTGGACCAAAGAAAAAGGAAGAACAATAGACCCTTCTCAAGAGGAGCCCGTGTTATTCTACAATAGGAGTACCCAAGGGATATACAAAAGGAATAGGAGATAGGAAATTCTCTTTGCACTTGGGTCAAATTTGAAGAATATAAAGGTAACAGTAAAAGCCCTTCTTAAATTGAAGAAACTATACTCACTTCTTTATGAGGTGAAACAATTATTTGGAAGAATCTAAATTGGGCTCTAAAAGCGTCCATTCTTACCTTGAAACAACACAAGTTCTTAGATCACCCTTGTGAAGGGGTAAGGCTTATGGTGGCTTCATGTCTTATTGACATTATAACTTTAACTTGACCTATACCTATTTAAAATGATGATATTATGAGGAAATATTTTCATATAATAGTAAAAAAATTTCAAGAGTTCGATTACATCGTGGATCCTACCTTGGGAAAGAGGCTCAAGATTTTTATAAGTCATGGTCAAAGTCAAATCATATGATATCATGCTTAATCTAGAGTGCAATGATTTGATCCTTCAAATGTTTCAATGCTTCTTCAACATTAAGGAACATCATCCTAACAATGTAAAAAAAACATGCATTTTATTTTTTCATTAGTTATGGGAGACCGTGATGCCATTTGCAAGTATCTGCAGTTTATATTGTTGGACATTTGCAGGAAGGAACAAATTGTCTCACCTATTATTCATGAGCTAGTAGAAAGTTTGGTTGAGAAAAACATGAAATTTTTCATAAGGAAGTCAACCAAGGAGGAGCTAATGAGATGAAAGAGAAAATTTGTCCATTTTATAACTTAAATGGTGTTGTTGAAGAAAAGGATGCAAATTTTCCAATAGGTAGCAAGAATTAATTAAGGAGGGAAAATATTTGCTTCGACTACAAGGGGCCTTGGGAGCCTAATCACTCATGTTCAGGCAAAATAGTGGATATGGCGAGGCTATAATAGGAGGAGATTCCTTTATGATTATTGTGATGAGAGTGAGATGGATTCTTGTACTAAAGATTATCAGAAATCATGTGGAGACGTTGAAAATAGTCCAACTATGCATCCATGTTTGATGGCTAAGAATGGTGAGCAGTAGATTGTTCCCATGAGTGAAGAAGACCATGAAGAAGAAACTCAAGAAGATTTGAGGGATGAGCCACCAATGATGATCCAACATGAACAATAAATATAGGTGCATATGCATGAGGAGGAGATTGACACACATAATATGCATGATGATTCATCTCTACAAAGCCAATTGTTGGCTCAAGCAATGATTGAGGAAGTTGTGCATCCCGATTTGGGGCTAACTATTGAGGAAGTGAAAATATATGGAGAAGTAGCTAATAGGTATATAATACTTTTGGATGATAGCCACCAGGAGGAGATTGAGCATATCATAGGATATCTATGGAAAGGAGGAAGCAAGTCGAAACACTCTGAGGCACCATTTTGTAGTAGATCGGTAAACTTGACTATCTTGGAGCTGTGTGTGCCAAATCAAAGGCTAATTTGTCTAGTGTTGGGAAACAACTAACATCCCTAACTAGGTAACTAGACAAGTATACTTGGGAGTTTAAGAGTATCCCACTTCAGAAATACATAGACAAGGCGTGGGGTACTATTAGGCCACTCTATCATAGTTGAGAGGAGGTTTGTTATGGGGAAGAATGTGTGAAGCTTTCTAGTTGGGTTTTGGAGGTTTGCCAAATAGAGCGATGGGCCAAAAGTTTAGGAGTATACCAGTCAAATATGAGTGGCACAACATTATCATGGTGGGATTTTTTATTGTGTAAGCATTTATGCACAAAATCCATGCCAAAAGATGGATTGGTGAGTGATTATGAGTTTGTATTCTATTGATGGGGTGATTCTTAGGACGATATTCTTAGTCAGGGGGCTAACATAGCAAGAGTTGTTAAACATGGGTGATGATGGATGACCATGGTGGCATTGTGATCTAGGTGAATCTATTGGCAGTAGGAGAAGTCAAAGGTTTGCTTGGGATCTAGTATCAAGAGATACATACATGATTATGTAACGCAGAGACATAACATGACACAATGTTTTATATGGAATCTTGGCATCTATGTACAAATTCCTTCACATTTGATAGACGTGGATTACTTAAGGGAAAACAATATTGGGGAAGGAGGATTTGTAATGTCCCCATTTTTAGTCTCCCTTATGATCTGGATAGGATGGGTTTCCAAGGTTTGTGATAGGTAGGTCACAGGGATGAGATTACGTCATTGGAGGGACCAAAGGATTTATGAGATGCTTTATGAGGTCTGATGGGGTTCACTTGTTGTCTTTGATAATTGGGGTCAGTTTCGAACAGTTCGTTCTTGGTTCCGTGGCATTCCAATGTTCCTATAAAACAAGGTTATTATCAAGTATTTTTTAATTATAAACGCTAAATGTATTATTTGGAGCAGATTACTTGGAGAAACACCTTAGTGTAATACGTTATTGGAACAATGATGAAGAGATCTATAAGATGGGATTGTGGAAAGTGAATTTCAGTGGCCAGAGAAGGCAACGAGGCAGGTTAACTATTTTTTCGAGATTAAAAGTTATTTTAATTAGTCACTTTATTAAAATAAAAGTGGGGAAAAGTGTTTAATTCAAGAAAGAAGGCGAGAATGGGAAAAGTGACTTAAAATAAAATAAAAGAGTCACTTAGATAAATTAAGAGAAGAGCTTCTAGAATGAAAATAAAATAGTAAAATAAAAGTGCTTCTAAAAGGTTGGAAAGAGATCCATCACATTTAAAAAAAGAGGGGAAGCTAGCCTTTTGAATCATGGAGATTTATTCATATTTATCTTTGTGAAGATTAGGTAACTCACCTTAATTATCTCATTGTACCTAGGATGAAAACTCTTGAGTACTGTTTATCTAAGAATATGTGAGATTAAATGAAAACCCATCTTTGCCAATCCCTTGATATATTCACTAAAAATTCACAAATATCTTGGGTACCAATTTTTATCTTAGAGGTCATGATTTGTACCACAGGTATGCTTTAGTAGCAATTTTTGTTTTGGAGGTCATGAGTTGTCGCAAAGCTATTTGGGAAGTCATCACCTTAGTGATTTTCGAGCTATTTATATTGTCATGTACTATCTGATTTATATTAATATAATAAGGTTGAGATTTGTTGCATTTCCCAAGTGTTATACACATAATTGCCGTATTTTATTTTTAATTCGCTATAATAACAACACTTGTTAATTTATAAGTTTCGTATGTTATTTGCTCGCAATTTCTTAGTATAAATTGATTAAATTTTATGGTATTACGGATAAATTATGAGTATGATTTTCTGAAGAAAAGTTTAAATTTTTTTAATGAAAATTTACACACGGAATAATACATATAAATTATTATATTGGTTATTATTAGAGTAAATAATATTATACTAACTGCGAATTTAGTTCAGCCATGGTTTAAAATATGTTTGGGAATCTATAATTGTCATATCCAAATTGTCGAGATTGCAAATGCCCCTTCTTTTTAGTTTGAACTTGTAAATGTTTTTAGGTTTTTAATATTATAGTTTTATTTTTAATTTATTTTGATGTAATAAGAGTTAAAATGCATTTAGGTGTTATGATATTAGTAGAAAAATCCATTAAATTTGTTTATTGTTAAAGTTAAATGATGATTGAAAGTTAAAATGCATTTAGGTGTTATGATATTAGTAGAAAAATCCATTAAATTTGTTTATTGTTAAAGTTAAATGATGATTGAAAACATATATATATATGTTCTAATTTTGATTTATTTATCTATTTTTTATATAGTATTATCTTGTGATAAAAATATATAAAATTGTGTGGAATTTTATGTAATCTTACTTTGTGAGATGATATCAAAATTATTTAATTTATAAATAATTTATTTTTAGAAGTTGATTTGTACTTTTTTATATTTTTAAAAATGATTAAAAACATAATTTATTTTTACAAATTGATTTGTGTTTTTTTATATTTTTAAAAATAATTAAAAACAAAATTATTATGAAATATGTATATATTAGTTTAAATGATTTAAAGATGCATTTCAAAATATAATTTTTAAAATGACTGTTGTTTAAGTTTGGTTTTGTTTTTAAATATATAAATATCAAAAAATTATTTCATGACATATTTTATGAAAATTAATTAAATTGTATTTTTTATTATTATTATATTAATAAAAATTTTAATTATGAAGATTTATCTTCATTTTATTATGGATATTCTTAATCTGTTCTATTACAATATCATAATTATATGTCAACATCATAGCTTAATAATACCACATGGCCAAAATTGTATAATCATACCTATATTACATTTTTTTACATTTCTTTTAATTAATCATTTTAATTAAAAAGTATAAAAATCATACCCACTTTTGATATAAATCTCAACATTTTATATGTGACTATTACTAAAAACATTTTAAAATATTTTATGGAGGTTAAACCCCTACCACCTCTAATAATTATTGATACTTATATTAAAATTCTGGAAACATACTCCAAAATAGACATGCTTATCAATATAATTATAGAATAATATATTATATGTTTCTTACAATTGAATTTGAATTACCCTAAACTATTTTGTATAATTATTGATACTTATATTAAAATTTTGGAAACATATTTCAAAATAGGCATGCCTATCAACATAATTATAGAATAATATATTATTTGTTTCTTAAAATTGAATTTGAATTACCCTAAACTATTTTGTATTTAATTTCTTATAATTTTAACCATAATTAAATTTGTTTACTTGGTAGATTAGATTATTTTTTAGATTACTTTTTTAACTCTTAAATTATCATAGTTTCATATTCCATATCTTTGGTTTTAATTTTAGTTATATTCATTACTTCAATGTTGAAATTATAATAAAGTTTATTATGTAAGAGAATTTACTTTAATGGTGAGTGAAATTATATATATATATATATAACATTGTAAAGTGTTATTATTTGAGAACAACTCTCCCAAATTGCTACTTGTATTATTATGAACCATTATTTTTTGTAACATCCTATCCTCAAATAAATTGCAACAGTGAAAAAAAAATTTAATGACCTCTCTGACTATCAAAGTTTTTAATGTAATTGTCGGATACAATTTTTCCTCATTCCAATACCATGCATAGTGTTATGTTTGATGATATGAATACACATTATATAAATGTTTCGTAAGGCCCTGCACTTTTACTCTATAACATAACATGATATTATTTGGAGTTCATTTACCAAATTCACACTATAATTATATGATTACCGTTTGTCGAATAACCAGCAGAGTTGATGCAACATGAGATTAATTATTAAATACTCCACTTGGCATATGGTAATAAATTTCAGTAGCTGGCTTATCAACTTGGTTTTAATACTACAATACATGGTCATTACCTCCCATCGACATCTGCAAGATAGCATTGGATTCATCGTGATTATCGATGGTACCCCCAAAATCTTCGCTATTGATCTACGTGTTAATCGATAGTCATTGCATTGGCAGGAGATCAGAACTAGAGTTCACTAACCCTAAAATTCTTGGGCTCTCTGCCTAGAAAGTCTTTTAACTTTGCTTGTCGACCTTGCCGAATTTATCTGAGAATTCCTCCGCAATGGTTCTGTTGTTGGGTCTTTAGCTGACTGGGGATTTATCAGTTTTACTCCTCTGTGATGGTTCGATGGTGCTCCTCTGCTGTGGAGGATTCTTGCATCTTTACCCCTTGGGGGCTTCCTCGTGTGTAACCAGAAACTCTTGTTCCGGCATTCGCCAATAGGTGAAGGCTTATCTACAACTTTCCTCCTCCGATTTTCCATGTAATCTCTTGTTTTGTTACGGAAATCATAGGTTTTGTTTATCGATTTTTAAGCTGAAATGAATTATTTCCACCGTATTTACAGAGCATCCGCTTACAAGACTCTATTATTACTGGTATTTACTCTATTTTATTCATTCCTTAACTCAAATATTTATGGGTTCGCTGCTACGAGTTTTCTTTGGTTTTTTTTAACGCTGGTAACTTACCATGGTTCTTTTGTTTTCTTCTTCTGCAGGTCAATGGCATCGACCCCAACTCTAAGAAGAATTTTGCTAGTTGGAGTACCGTTGTGCTCTTCATGGCCATGGCGAAAACATCGCCTTTCCTTGCTTTACAGGTACCTTGATTAAAAAAAAGAAGCTGTAACCCTTAGTTCTGATCTTCCGTCCAACTTTTAGTTTAGGATCTCATTTTGCATAAATGTATAGTGTTGTAAAAGGGTCTGAACCCTATAACGATTTTCTTCTCATTATGACCACCATGGATCTTGAAGCAAGTTTTAATGTTAGCTTTGGATTATTGATTGGAAGGAAAATCCATAAGGTTTATACCCGAATGTTTTTATCAAGCAAGAAAGGGTTTTATTGACTTATTGTGCCTTGTTATACATTGTTTTATTCGGTTCGACCGGATGTTATCAAAATCATATTTTGGACTGTATCTAGCATATATTAGATATAAATTCCTTCTTGTCTGAATTCAAAGGCTCTTCTCTATGCATGTTAATTCTTTCTATTATTTTTTTTTCCCCTTTTAAATTAAATGTTTCTTCTATAGAGATTTACTATTCCACATGGGCGAAGTGACATCATTGGTTTTGGGTTAGAAACCCTCTGATTCTTTCTTTGTGGTTTAGTGTGGAATTTCATTTATATGACAATAGATTAGACAGTCAATCTCTCCCTTTCGTTTAATCTTATGTTGAATAGTTTCTCCAGGATTTGTCATGTATGATCTTTTTTTTTCTATTTATTATATCTGGCAATAAGATAATACCCAGAGTCCACTCTCGGTGGTTTGTGGTTATCGATTCCTGTATCATTGTTTAATCCTAGTTACTACGTTCCACATGGGTTTCTCTTATAAAATTTTCTTTAACATTCTTGTTAGATTCTATCTCTCGGCGACCGGACCACCACTATGAAAGTCTGTGTATAGTGAATATTTTATTAGGTTGAAAAGAATGTCTCTGGTACCTCAATCCCGGGACTGCAAGTTCTAGTTCCCTTATCAGAGAATATTAGAATGCATAAATAAGTATTGAAGAAGTGCTAATAATAGAAAACATTTATTTTATTAAGTATTCTATTCTCACATAATATCATCTACATTCCATTGTCTTATAAGTACTTACTTCTGTACATGCATAAGCTTTTATTTTGTAGTTTCATATACTACTGTTTTAAATAGCTTTACTGTGATTTCATTTTTGTTTACTATACACATGCAGTTTAAATATATTTATTTGTGATTTTCTAGTGTAAATGTCTTTTCGCATAAATAATGCTAACATGATTCACAGAAATAATAAATAACTTTCACTATAACTAACATTAACTCTTGCAACAGTTAACCCTTTCATATTCATTCTATAAGCAGAAGGAAAATTAATCATGGTACTTATCTGGATTAATCTGTTTTAAGTTGTGGTCCTCCCAACCATCAAGTGAGGGAATTACGTCCTCTACTTTCCCCCTAGCTCCAGAATCTGGACGATGTCCCGGGTTAACAGTGGATTTCACTTTTTGTTGTGACCTCAGGATGGCCAATCCAGTCAAAACTCAGAAATTCTAGTTTTTAAGGTTTCCTTTGAGTTATTTTCCACTGGTCACAACTAGCTCTGGAAAATCCTCCACCCTTTTTCCTACTAGCACAGAACCCCTACTCCTCCTCTGGGATTCATTTTTATCCTCATAGAAGTAGGTAATTGTCTTCCAACCATCCCCAACCACCTCCAATTCTTGGAAACATTTTCACCATGAGCTTTATGTATATTTTAGAGATTTTCCTTCCATTAATTAATTACTCCTAATGAATCAATCAGAAAACTAAATAATTTTTTAAACAACCGTAATTATTTGACTCTTTCTTGCCAAATAAAAGAAAATTAAACAAATTGTCTTTAACTAGTTAACTTTAATGAAGCTGTCACAACTTCCCCCTTGGAAGTAACATCGTCCTCGGTGTTTTAGCCCAGCTCTACAAAGAGCTCTGGGTAAGCTTCCTGCATGAACTTCTCATCCTCCCAAGTAGCTTCATCCAGTCCGAAGTTCTTCCATTGCACTTTTACCTGGATAACTACTCATTTGCGGAGTTCGATTTCTCTTCGGTCAAGTATGCATTGCGGCTTGACCAGAAACTCTCCATCCGGTTCTACCTGAAAAAAAAAAAAAAAAAAAAAAAAAAAAAAAAAAAAAAAAAATTAAAAAAATTAAAAATAAATAAAAATAAAAAAATATAAAAAAAAAATTCCATGTCAATATATGTCAATTTTGTTCAGAACATCAAGTTAGGATTTTTATTTCTATCCTACCTGAATATTTTTCCAATGAATCACATGTTTTCCATCATGTACATATCGCTTCAACAAGGACACATGGAACACACTGTGAACTTGAATGTGGCTCGGTAAATTCAACCGATAAGCTACTGGTCCTACCCTTTCTAGTACTTGGAAAGGTCCACAGTATCTGGGAGATAATTTGGCACAAGAGGTCCATCTCAAGGTACACCTCTTGGGATTAATTCTCACATAAACATGATCTCCCACTACGAATTCCCGATAAGACCTTTTCTTATCTGCATAAATCTTTTGTCGGTCTTGCGCAGCCTTCAAATTCTACCTTATTCTTTTTACCTTAGCTTCCATTTCTGCTAACATTAGTTTTGTCTCAGGACTACTCCAATTTATTGGTGTACGACATTGCCTACCATATAATGCCTCGAAGGGACTCATTTTCAGAGACTCTTGATAACCGTTATTATAAGAAAACTCGACAAGATGCAAATAATCCTCCCACTTGGTTGGCTGTTGTATCACATACATGTGCATAATGTCTTCCAATATTTGGTTTACTTTCTCCGTCTGTCCATCAGTCTGGGGATGATAAGAGGTGCTAAAATTTATCTGAGTTCCCAGACGTGAAAACAAATTTTTCCAAAACACGGATGTGAACTTAACATCCCGGTCTGAAATCACAGTTTTTGGAATCCCATGCAATCTGAAAATTTCCTTCATAAATATATCAACAATCTGTATTGTCTTGTAAGTAGACTGTACAGGTATAAAATGTGCAAATTTTCTTAATCTGTCTACCACTACCATGATTGAATAATTTTGTCTTTTTGTTCACGGTAGACCTGTGATGAGGTCTAAGGATATAACCTTCCACTTCCATTCAGGTATGGGTATGGGCTGCAATAGTCCCGCAGGATGATGGTGCTCCACCTTTACCTACTGGAATTCCAAAAATTTACTTAGATATTAAGCAATATTTTTACGCATGCATGGCCAATAATACACCTTTCTTATTGCAGTAAGAATTTTTTGATATCCCGGATGACTAGCGTAATTACTGCGATGAAATTCATTCAATATTAACTCCTTAAGAGTTATGCGATTAGGCACATATATTCTTCCTCGGAAGGTCAGCAACTGATCTTAATTCTTTCCATACTCAAAGGTTTTGCCTTACTTCCTATTTTCTTCCATCTTTTGCCATAGAAATTTGTATTATGGATCTTTTTGTGCCTCTTCTTTTAACTGTTCCAAAAATTGGCTTTCTAGCTGATTATAGTATAATGCATAAATACCATGTAACTTTCTTCTCAACGCATATGCTACTCGATTTTCCTTTCCCTTAACATGCTGAATTTCCATATCAAATTCACTTAGAAAGGCATTCCATCTTGCTTGCCTAGAGTTTAAATCTGCTTGCTTAAAATAATTATTCAAGCTACTATGGTCTGTTTTAAGTACAAACCTCTTACCCAGCAGGTAATGCCTCCACATCCGGAGAGCATGCACCACTGTTGTAAGCTCTAGATCATAAGCAGAATATTTTTGTTCATGGTTCTTCAGTTTTCTAGACTCGTATGCTACCACTTTACCTTCCTGGGTTAAGATTGCTCCCACACCCTCTTTACTTTCATCAATACAAACTTCATAATCTTTATCAGGGTCAGCTACCCTCAATACCGGTGCTGTAGTCAGAAGTTTTTTTAGCTTTTCAAAGCTGTTCTGACACTCATTTGTCCATTTGAAGAGTTTTCCTTTCTTCTGCAAAGATGTAATAGGAAAAGAAACTATAGAAAATCCTTCTATAAATCTTCTATAATAACCAGCTAATCCCATAAACGATCTAATGTCGGCCACATTCTGGGATACTCGCCATTCCATAATAGTTTTGATCTTTTCCGGATCAACAGCGATTCCTTCAGCTGATATGACATGTCCCAGATATTGGATTTTTGTTTTAAAGAAATCGCATTTACTGAACTTAGCATATAGTTGATGCTTTCTTAACATCTCCAAGACTATTCTCAAATGCTCTTTATGTTCCTCCACACTTTTAGAATATATTAGAATATCATCTATGAAAATAAGTACAAACTTATCCAAGAATGGATGAAATATGCCATGCATTAACCTCATAAAGGTTGCTGGTGCATTCGTCAATCCAAAGGGTAGCACCACGAATTCATAGTGCCCATAACGAGTGCGAAATGATATCTTACCAATGTCTTCAACTTTAATTCGAATCTGATGATATATGGATATTAAGTCTATCTTTGAAAACACTTTAGCCCCTCTTACTTGATCGAATAAGTCATCGATTCTTGGTAGGGGGTATTTATTCTTGACAGTTAACTTATTAAGCTGCCTGTAATCCATGCACATACATAAGGTTTCGTCTTTCTTTTTAACAAATAGGACTGGTTCTCCCCATGGAGACACACTTGGATGGATATAGCCTTTGTCGAGCAGTTCTTGTAGCTTCATTTCTAGTTCAGTTAGTTCTGGCATGCTCATTCTATAAGGAGCTCTTGACACCAGGGAAGCTTATGGTAGCAACTCTATGGTGAAGTCAATATCTCTCTTAGGTGGTAAACCAGGGATATTTTCTGGAAAAACATCCAGAAATTCCTGTACTACAGGTATGTCCTCTATTATTGGTGCCTTCTCCTTGGAGTCTGTGTACCCCACTTGAATTTCATACAGCTGGCATCCTTTTCTGATACACTTACCCATTTGAGATGTTGTAATGGGACGTAATTGCATTGGCTTTTTAATTCCTTGAATCTTTTTTTGTGTGCCATCTTGCATTCTATAATAAATGATATTTTCTTTACAATCCACTAAGGTCCAGTGTTTTTCCAACCAATCCATGCCCAATAACACATCATAAGATCCCAATGGTAAAATATTTAAATCTACTTGTAACTGTTGTTCTGCCACTTCCAATGTACAATTCAGAACCTTTGCAGTTACCTTTCGTTTTGCCCCGGTAGCTAGCTGTACTAACCACTAATTCTTAAATTTATGTTCCTTTAATTTGCACATTTCCACTAATTTGGGACTTACATAACTCAAACTTGCTCCAGGATCTACCAAAATTGAAACAGATTTAGTTAGTAAAGTACCTTCTAATTAAATCATTGTGGGCTAATAATCAGCCTGTCAGTCTCCTAAAGCTACATTGATATGGGGTATGCTACGCACCACGTCCCCCACTGTAGATGCTTCCTACAGATTTGCCACAATATCATTTCTGGTTCGTTGTGGACAGTTTTTATAATAATGAGCCTCCCCACAGCCCCAACACTGTAGAGGAGGTTTAGTAATGTGTCCTTGCTCTGGCTTACTAGATGCTTCCATGGGTTTTTCTTCCACTGGCCATTTGGTTCTTTGGTTATTTCTACCAAATTTATTACTAATAGAATTTTGTGATGCGCCTCTAATGTTGCCACTTTTACTACTTTTGAAATTGGAATTACTTTTCTGACTTTTCTTTAGTTGCCAGCTTTTTCCTCCTTCACCCTTGGCCTTGGACTGCTGATAGCACATTCATGCTTTACGAATGGCTTCATCCATGGTCTGAGGATTAACAAATTCTATTTGTTCCCTCATATGATTCGGTAGACTACTCAGGAACCTTTGCACTTTGGCCTTTTCCTCTCAAAGATAAGGAACGTAACGTAACAGGGAAGTGAATTTATTGACATAATCATCCATGGTCATTTGTCCCAGCCTTAGATCATGAAATTCCTTAGCTTTGTCATCATAAAATCTTTCTGTCAAGTAATTGCCTTTAAAATACTACTGAAACAATTCCCAAGTAATATCTTTTTCATTGATGCTACGTACATTTTTCACTTCCTCCCACCATAGGGTGGCCTTTTCTCATAACTGGTATATAGCCAATCTGGCCTTTAGATTGCTACTATATTCATATACCTTAAAGTACTTATTTATATTAATTAACCAGGCTTCGGCCACCTCATCTGCCTCACAATCAGATGTTGGTGGTTTAGTTTTGTGGAATTCTCCCTGCAGTTCTACTTTCTATCTCTTAATGTCTTGCTGGTCAGACAAATTTCCCAACTCTGCCTCATTGTATTTCTTGTTTTTGCTTCTATAGGAGGGACTCTTTTCAACTCTGTCTGTAATATTATTTCTTGTTTTTTGATCTTCATCTGCTGGTAAGCCTCTTTCAGCACTTGGATGATCCAACTCCTAATTTTGTTTGTCTGATAATCTCTTTAATATTTTCTTCTGATCTTGTAACAGTCGCTCATTATCCTTTTGGACTCTTAGCATTTCCTCTTGTAATTGTTGTACCGTGTTCAACAAGAATCTAGTTTGGTGCTGTTTTTCTTCAAGCAACCGACTAGTCTTTTGATGCTGCTCTACACTTAATTGAACCCACATTCTGGGATCATGACTGTTGGTGCTTGAGTTTCCTCTTGTTGCGATTGTGATGCTATAGCTCTTCTCATTATCTCTCTCTCTCTCTTTATGCACTATTCACATACACAGCTTCATCGTTAGTCGACCCTTAGGGTCCCAGTGTAGTAACGCTGCACTGATACCACTTGTAACATCCTATCCTCAAATAAATTACAACAGTTAAAAAAAAATTTAATGACCTCTTTGACTACCAAATTTTTTAATGTAATTGTCTAATAAAATTTATCCTCATTCCAATACCATGCATAGTGTTATGTTTGATGATATGAATACACATTATATAAATTTTTCGTAAGGCCCTGCAATTTTACTCTATAACATAACATGATATTATTTGGAGTTCATTTACCAAATTCACACTATAATTATATGATTACCATTGGTCGAATAACCAACAGAGTTGATGCAACACGAGATTAATTATTAAATACTCCACTTGGCATATGGTAATAAATTTCAATAGCTGGCTTGTCAACTTGGTTTTAATACTACAATACATGGTCATTACTTCCCATCAACATCTACCAGATAGAATTGGATTCGTCGCGATTATCGATGGTACCCCCGAAATCTCCGCTATTGATCTACGGGTTAATCGATAGTCATTGCATTGGCAGGAGCTCAAGAATGGAGTTCACTAACCTTAAACTCCTTGGGCTCTGCGCCTCGAAAGTCTTTTAACTTTTCCTACCGACCTTGCATAATTTCTTTGAGAATTCCTCTGTAATGGTTCTATTGTTGGGTCTTTATCTGACTGGGGATCTATCAGTTTTACTCCTCTGTGATGGTTCGATGGTGCTCCTCTGCTGCGGAGGATTCTTGCATCTTTACGCCTTGGGGGCTTCCTCGAGTGCAACCAGAAACTCTTGTTCCGACGTTCACCAACAGGTGAAGGCTTATCTGCAACTTTCCTCCTCCGATTTTCCATGTAATCTCTTGTTTTGTTACGGAAATCATAGGTTTTTTTTATCGGTTTTTAAGCTGAAATGAATTATTTCCACCGTATTTACAGAGCGTCCGCTTACGAGACTTTATTATTATAGGTATTTACTCTATTTTATTCATTCCTTAACTCAAATATTTCTGGGTTCGCTGCTACGAATTTTCTTTTGTTTTTGTTTAACGCTGGTAACTTACCCTCGTTCCTTTGTTTTCTTCTTTTGTAGGTTAGTGGCATCGATCCCAACTCTAAGCAGAATTTTGCTAGTTGGAGTAACGTTGTGCTCTTCATGGCCATGGCTAAAAAATCGCCTTTCCTTGCTTTACAGGTACCATGATTAAAAAAAAGAAGCTGTAACCCTTGGTTCTGATCTTCCGTCCAACTTTTAGTTTAGGATTTCATTTCGCATAAATGTATAGTGTTGTAAAAGGGTCTGAACCCTATAACGAATTTCTTCTCGTTATTACCACCATGGATTTTGAAGCAATTTTTAATGTTAGCTTTGGATTATTGATTGGAAGGAAAATCCATAAGCTTTATACCCGAAATCTTTTTATCAAGCAAGAAAGGGTTTTATTGACTTATTGTGGCCTGTTATAAATTGTTTTATTCGGTTCGACTGAATGTTATCACAATCATATTTTGGACTGTATCTAGCATATATTAGATATAAATTCCTTCTTGTCTGAATTCAAAGGCTCTTCTCTAAGCATGTTAATTATTTCTGTTATTGTTTTTTCCCTTTTCACTTAAATGTTTCTTCTGTAGAGATTTACTATTCCACATGGGAGAAGTAACAGCATTGGTTTTGGGTTAGAAACCCTCTGATTCTTTCTTTGTGGTTTAGTTTGGAACTTCATTTATATGACGGTAGATTAGACAGTCAATCTCTCATTTTCGTTTAATATTATGTTGAATAGTTTCTCCAGGATTTGTCATGTATGATATTTTTTTTCTGTTTATTATATCTGGCAATAAGATAATACCCAAATTCCACTCTCGGTGGTTTGTGGTTATCGATTCCTGTATCATTGTTTATTCCTGGTTACTACGTTCCATAGGGGTTTCTCTTATAACATTTTCTTTAACATTCTTGTTAGATTCTATCTCTCGATGACCAGACCACCACTATGAAAGTCTGTGTATAGTGAATATTTTATTAGGTTGAACATAATGTCTCGGGTACCTCAATCTCAGGACTGCAAGTTCTAGTTCCCTTATCAGAGAATATTAGAATGCATAAATAAGTATTGAAGAACTGCTAATAATAGAAAACATTTATTTTATTAAGTATTATATTCTCACATAATATCCTCTACATTCCATTGTCTTATAAGTACTTACTTATGTACATGTGTAAGCTTTTATTTTGCAGTTTCATATACTACTGTTTTAAATAGCTTTACTATGATTTCATTTTTGTTTACTATACACATGCAATTTAAATATATTTATTTGTGCTTTTCTAGTGTAAATGTCTTTTCGCATAAAGAATTCTAACATCATTTACAGAAGTAATAAATAAATTTCACTGTAACTGACATTAACTCTTGCAACAGTTAACCCTTTCATATTCATTCTATAAGCATAAGGAAAATTAATCATGGTACTTATTTGGATTAATCTATTTTAAGTTGTGGTCCTCCAAACCATCAAGTGAGGAAATTACTTCCTCTACTTTCCCCCTAGCTCCAGAATCTGGACGATGTCCCGGGTTAACAATGGATTTCACTTTCTACTATTACCTCAGGATGGCCAATCCAGTCAAAACTTAGAAAGTCTAGTTTTTAAGGTTTCATTTGAGTTTTTTTCCACTAGTCACAACCAGCTATGAAAAATCCTCCACCCTTTTTCCTACTAGCACAGAACCCCTACTCCTCCTCTGGGATTCATTTTTATCCTCAGAGAAGTAGGTAACTGTCTTCCAACTGTCCCCAACCACCTCCAATTCTTGGAAACATTTTCACCATCAGATTTATGTATATTTTAGATATTTTCCTTCCATTAATTAATTACTCCTAATTAATCAATCAAAAAACTAAATAAATTTTTAAACAACAGTAATTATTTGAGTCTTTCTTGCCAGATAAAAGAAAATTAAACAAATTGTCTTTAACTAGTTAACACTAGTTAACTTTAATGAAGTTGTCATAATTTTGATGTTAGATAATTGAAATAGTGTCTACAATAGAATCTATTAATTAATTACAAATAAAACCATTTTAAAAAGAATCTACTTCATCCTTGCTCATTTAACCTTGCACCAATTTTCCAATTTTTCAATTCCGACACGGAAATGTATGCATAGTGTACAGGATATAATAACAAGCGTTGAGTTCTTGAATCTCTTTTCAAATTGGCAAGATAATGATGATGATTACTGTGTGATACGCTATCTCATTATATTGAAATCTGTTGTAGGTGCCACGATTTGAGCTCTTGCTACAAGTGATGTTTTCGGATAGCCATCCACCATTGTTCGAGGCACAATTGTAGGTTGTGATCTGTTTTAATTTTCTACTGCAATAAGGGAGGCGAATTAAATCTTCTAGGGTTTTACCATTTCAGAGTAGTGGTATTGGGACACTCTTCTATTTACCATTTCATTTAGGGTTTCCAGAGCCTCCCTGCAAGACAACTATCTGATTCTTCCTCATTTTCCACACAGGGTTTTCTTTTGGGTTCTTGCAAACAGAATATTAGTCTTCAAGGTTCGTTCTGGCAAGGAGATGACAGACTCAAAGTTTCCAAATATATCCCCTTAAAGTTTACAGTAAGGGCTTTTCACTCAACTTTGTTCTGGTTTATTCTCTGTTAGTTTTTTTTCCAGGTTATGGTTGCTAATTCTTTTGTTGTTCTATGGTTACAGAATTATTGAAAACTCTTACTGTAACTACCCCTATTTTTACCCAGAATGATCTGACTAAATTTGAACTAAAGATTAATTTATTTTTCTAACCTTATTAGTCTATTTTTTCTATATATATTAATAGTTCCTTTACCTTCAGCAGATCAATCTTCTTTATAGAGTCAATCATAGGAACCTGGTATCATTTTTTTAGGGTTACTGTAACGAGTCCAGAGAAGTTATGCTAATCTACGACCATATGTCTAGAGGATGCCTTTATGGTATGTAAGTTTCTCAGAGAAATATAAGCCCATTAAGCAACTTAACCAACACAAATTTGGTTCTAATTATTTCCTTTTGCAGGTCCTAATGCACAATGTTCCGAACTAAAATTGAAAACAAGGCTGAAAATAGCTATGAAGGCAGGCCAGGGTATGTCTTTCTGATAATAATACTGCACATTAGTTTTTTGTGATATAAATGCTGACCATGTTTTCTTGTGATCCACCTGTAATGCCATATTTGAAGGATTGGAATACTTGCATATGGGTTTCACTCCAAAGATAATTCATAGGGATGTCAAGACTGCCAACATTCTTTTAGACATAAACCAATTAAAAGAGTTTAAACACAGATTTTCACGATGACAGAGTTTTTGATGGAGCGATATGTTGCTCTTTATGTATTGTGCATTTTTTAAATCCAGTGAACAAAAAAAATTTCCATATATTTCTGATTTATGAGATTAAGTCATGATACTTACACGAGTATTCGTAGTCATAGGATTTTGGTATACCTTAGTTCCGTATATAGAGCGTTTTTTAAATTATTTATAAGGAATTTCCAATTATATATTATTTCAAGTACATGTTTGGTAGTTACTTAATTTAAATGTTTTCTAAATGTTTATCAATATTAAAATTATTGTTTGGTAAATGCTTATAAATATTAAAAATTTTATTTCATAATAAGATATTTTTTATTTTTAGTCTTTTTAGTGTAAAAGTTTTTAATTTGTATATAAGCTTTGTTATAATATTATTGGTCAATCTCATTACAAATTAATATCACATGTCAAAAAAAAATCAATATTCATGAATATATATATATATATATATATATATATATATATATATATATATATATATATATATAATCAATTAAAAAAACAAAAGGACACAAATAGCAATTGCACCACATGTTGCAAAGGAAACATCGGAAGGTTGTGGTATAGGAAATAATAGCATATAAGAAAGAAGAGGTAGTAGGAACTTTCTTGGCTCCAACTGATCCTCCAGAATAAGGGGTGGATAATTATGTTTACTAGACCTCAAATCAAAATATCCATATTGGGTAATTGATGTGGAACAACTTCTTTATTACTAATTGCATGTAAGATGTGTTTTTTCATAATGGATGAGACATTTTGGCCAAAGTACTCAAGACCTCTATATGACGAAATGTGCATGTTTATTTTTTCTCTGCATGAAGGATGCACTTGGTTTTATGACCAAGTTGGGCATACTTCAACCTTCCAAAAAATTATTTTCTTATATCGCATTCGCAATGTTGAATTCCTCTAATACTACTCCTAGATCTCTGACCAAGTTGGGCATACTTCACCCTTCCATGAAGTTATTTTCTTCTGTCACATTCGCAATGTTGAATTCCTCTAATACTACTCCTATAACCCTGACTCTTCTCTACAGCTATAATTATTTAATGGAATAAAAACTTATCACTATGACATGTTGTACTTCATAAGAGAATACTAAGAAGCTTAAGTATGGTAAATCCACCTTCACCTGTCATTTGAACATAGAGCATAGAGTTATCTTAATCATTAATTTTATGGATAAGAGACATTTGGGCCCTTTTTAACCCTTGGGGATGATTAATTAATCTCAGTTTAGATAATTTATATTAATAAGTTATCTACAATCATATTTCCATAAGTCCTCTTTTAACAACCAATATTCCACTTCTTTGGAACTTTTCACCTCAGTCAGAATAACAAACATCATGAAGACCCAAAAGTAAGAAGAAAAAATCATCTCATAATCAGGGGATCTAGCCACTTCTTTAACGATCATAATTCAAGACTTTAATGCCTTTTAAAGATCATTTATTTTCCCATCAAATAAAAAGCAACAATCGAATTTTATAGTGAAAAGAATGGTAACAAATTTTAAATGTAATAACTCCTTTCCCTAGTGATAGTACATTTTTGTTTTGAAATGAAATTATTTCCCAACCTTTTAAATAATAGATTCCTCCCCAAGTGACCCTTTAGAGATACCTTTTTTTTCAAATGATTGCAATAAGTAAGTGTCTTTTGTCTAGTATTTTATGATTCCTCCTTACAATTGGAATTTTTCTCTTCTTGTAGCTCTATCTTGGGTTATAATTCTAGATTTCTCTTGTTTATGAATAAATTGTCTCTATATCACTATTGTCTCTCTTTTTGAGTGCTTGTTTGAATCAATGAGATAATGTAGCTCATCTGGATTCCAAAATCCTTGAGTAACCCATTTTCTAAAGAGTCCTCTTCTATTTTTAATTATGCTATTTGGTCATCCATAACCTTCTCAACGTTGTTTCCTTCTAAAGAATCATACATTCTTGATAAGTATCCATTGTCCTGCTTTTCTTCTTCGATATAATTCAGATCTAAATGAATGGAACATGAGATAATCTTCGTGACATTTTCCAAATTCCAAGATTTTTCATTGCACTTCTCATGTGTATCAAAGAAAATGGATTCCATACGTTCAAAGTTATGCCTTTTTAGGGATTATTGTAAGGTTGGAAGCTTCTCTTCACCATGTCTTCTTTCTTTTGTATCCTTGAATTTGATACAAAAAATTGTTACCGACCCCTTTAAAGGTGAATTTAGTGTTATTTAAGAAATGAGAATTATGAACATTCATGATTATTGTTCAAGATAAATCCTATCCTCCTAAATAATTTGGAAATTTATAAAAGATCACATATTTTAAAAAATTCCATTATTAATTTAATTTTTTATATATTAAGAAATAATACTCATGAAAAGGTCAGCGGAGACAGCTGGTTGGTAAAGTTGGACTCGTCATGATGGCAAGGTCTTATGCTCAAACCCGAGCGAGGGCGTTGACAAGTCACAGGAAATGCTGAACCTAGGCCAAGCCCGCTCACCTTTAGATGAAGTTTTCTTTCAGGACATTGACCATGAGCAGATCCCCTTTTGATTCTGTAGATGCCATGAACGTGGACACCTTTTCCGAGAAGGCCCTCTTAAAAAACAAATAGAAAAGAGTAAGGAAGGAATGCCGAAATACCAGGAAGTTTTTACCCGTCCAAACGGGAGACAAAGATCTAACAGAAGGAACCACACTAAAATAGTGACACCCACTAAAGGGAATGGCAATGCCTTTCTAGCCTTGGGAGGAAAAAATGTCACAAAAGAATATTTTGATTCGCTAGACTCACAACCAGATATAATGGGAGCTAACCAGCAGGAGAACCTAAGCCCTAGAATGAAAACTATGGAAGAGACCCCTAAAGGAACATAACATGCTTGTGATGTAGAAGGGGATGCAGGGATATCAATAAGTGAAGTAGGCATAGAGGATCTAGAACTAAGGGACATCTTGGACAGAGAAGGCATGGACCTGATCACTATGGTCGAACAATGGAAGGAAATAGGAATGGAACACATCCCGGCAGATGAAATGGATAGGGTAAATTTCCTATTTCTGGCTCAACAAGAGGCAGAGTCCAAGGGCCAGAAAAGAGGGCATGGCGCAACCAAATTTCTGGGAATCAAAGTCCAAGGGCTGCAATATATTAACCCAAAGGCAAAACCTCGATGCAAAAGGGGGAGACGATCAAACAACGAAGCTCTCCAGGAACTAGGCCAAATGCTTCTAAACTCAGGTAAGATGAAAGCCCTCGAGGCTTTTACTTCCTCTTCTTAACTCCTTATGTTTATCATGAAGATATTATCTTGGAATGATAGGGGGCTAAATAGCCTAAGGAAACAACGACTTTTGAAGAATAAAGTCAAAAAATAAAACCCAGATATGATCTTTCTACAAGAAACAAAATGATCAAGTAAAAAGATGCAGGAACTAAGTTAGAAAATTGGTAAGAGAATTGAGCATCTAAAAGTTGCAGGTAACGGAAATGAAGGAGGACTGAAAACTTTATGGAACCCACAATCATTTCACTTAGTCAATGCAGAGGCAACAAGATCTTATGTGTCTTTGGAGATGAAAATTATCGGAGAACCAGGTACATACCTCTATACTAATGTTTACGGGCCTCAAAGATTGGAAGATAAGTTAAGGCTATTGGACCACCTTTCCCAATTGTAGCATAGACACACTGGTGTTAAAGGGATCTATGGGGGTGATTTCAATATGATCACCTCGCTAGGGGAAAATAAAGGTGGGTTGAGGAAGCTAAACCGGGATACGGAGCCCCTTAGAGACTTCATAAGGACAACCAGGCTAGTTAATATCCTTCCAAGGAGTGGGATGTTCACCTAGAATAACAAGAGGGGAGGAGCTAGGAAAATTGCCTCTAGACTAGACCGCTTCCTCTTAACAGAAGATATCATTTTGGCAGGAGTAACAGTGGAGACGGATATTATCCCAAGTGGTGGTTCTGACCACTGGCCTATTAGCTTGGATGCTGCAATTTTGGGAACTCCCAAAAATCGCCCTTTCAAGTTTGAAAAATTCTGGCTGGACCACCCTTACTTCAAATCGAAAATTAAACAATGGTGGAAGGAGCCCATGATGATTAGAGGCACAAAGATGTTTTGTCTTCAAGCAAGGTTGAGACATATCAAAGCCCGAATCAAAACCTGAAATCACGAAATGTTCAGAAATATCTTGAAGGAGAAACTAGCCTTGGAGGATAAAATGGAAAGACTGCATAAGGAATGGATAAATGAGGAAATTTCTCAGGATTCCAAGTGTATGGAGAAAGATACCATGAGTAAATGGAACGAGAGATGTCAATAGGAGGATATCTTATGGAGATAGAAATCTCGGGTTTAGTGGCTAAAGGAAGGAGAGAAGAACACTAAATTTTTTCACAGTTTAGCTATGGACTACAGACAGACTAATAAGATCATTCGATTAAAAGATGAGCAATGGATTTCTTTTGAATCTCATAAGGATATCTCTAACCTCCTGGTGAACCACTTTGCTCACATTGCCAAGGAAGCGGATATGGATAGGGAAGACTCCATCCAGGAAGTGGTCGCTTCCATCCCTAGGATCCTAATCGAGGATCACAATAGAAATCTGGACCGCCCTATCTCCATGGAAGAAGTGTAAGAAGCAGTTTAGGAGATGCCTAATGGTAAATTGGCTGGCCTAGACAGCTTCACCATTGATATTTTCAAAGCTTGCTGGGACACAGTGCAAAATGATATTTGGGAGGTACTTGAAGGCTCCCGTCAAACCTCATCTATATTGAAATCCCTGAATTCTACTTTTATTGCCCTGATTCCTAAGGAAGTGGAGGCCTGTTTTCCGACAAAACTCCGCCCTATAGCCTTGTGCAATGTCCTGTATAAAATTATTTCTAAGGTGATGGCTAATATATTAAAGACTATCCTTCCATTCATTATATCTGAGGAGCCATCCGGATTTGTTGAAGGTAGACAGATAATGGATATCATCCTTCTGGCGCATGAGATGATTCACTCTTTACAGTCCTAGAAAAAATGAGGTATGATAATCCAGCTTGATCTGTCGAAAGCTTATGATAAAGTTAGTTGGAGATATATGGAGGTTGTGCTGGAAACGTTTGGGTTTGGCCAACGATGGATTTCTTGGGTGATGGCTTTGGTAAAATCCCTGAGTTTTTCGATCCTAGTTAATGGAGCCCCTGCTAACCCCTTCACTCCCTCCAGGGGGATTAGACAAGGCGACCTGATGTCTCCATTTCTATTTGTCATTCTTATGGAGTGTTAAGCTACATCATTAAAACAGCTAAGGAAAGAGCTAACATTGTCGACCTTAAACCTCTTTGAACGAGCCCTACAACTACCCATCAACAATTTGTTGATGATATGATGCTTCATGGGATTCCTACTATTCAAGAGGCCCAGGGATTCAAGGCTATTATAGACCTCTTCGGTCGAACTTCAGGCATGGAATTAAATTTAGAAAAATCCATGATTTGTTTCTTCAATACACATGTAGCCATTCAGAGGAACCTCACAGCCATTCTCGGCTTTCAAAGGAAAAGCCTCCCATCTAAATACCTGGGGATCCCCTTAACGGATAAACCATGGCAGAAGATTCATTGGGAAAAACTACTCTCTTCCCTGGAAGAACGAGGAAATTATTGGACGAACAGGGCTCTGAATTTCGTAGGTCGGCTGGTCATGAAAAAGGCGGTGTTGTAGGCTATCCCAAACTATATGCTTTATATTTTTCCAGTGCCGAAGGGGGCCTTCCAGAAAATTAGAGACATCCAACTGAATTTCCTTTGTTCGGGAAAAGCTGAAAATAAGAATTGGGCCCTGGTGGCTTGGAGGAAGATCTGTAAACCTAAGATCCTGGGAGGTCTTGGTCTTCAAGATCCTGAAACTGTCAATAAATCTTGTGGGGCCAAGCTCTGGTGGAGATGGCTTAAGGAACCCACTGCCCCTTGGGCAGTGCTCTGGAAGGCAAAATACGCAGAGGATTGGTGCCCACACCCCCCCCCCCCCCAACCCCCAATTTAGTCAGATTGACAAGGGAAATCATAGGATCCTCTATTTGGAACTTAGCTTGGGCTAATAAACATATCATCCAGGACCACTACTTTTGGGAAGTTCAGAATGTCCAAACGGAATTCTTCTGGGAATATTCCTAGCAACAAATGCCTAAGTTGGATAGTCCTGAGTATCAACTCACGCAGCAAAGTTTCCAGAGGTTGCGAAAAATGAAGGTTCATCACTATTGGTGCCCCCCCCTCCCTGATTTAGTCAGATTGACAGGGGAAATCACAGGATCCCCTATTTGGAACTTAACTTCGGCTAATAAACATATCATCTAGGACCACTACTTTTGGGAAATTCGAAATGGCCAAACAACATTCTTCTGGGAAGATTCCTGGCAACAAATGCCTAAGTTGGATAGTCCCCAGTATCAACCCATGCAGCAAATTTTTCAGAGGTTGGGCAGAATGAAGGTTCATCACTATTGGACCAACGATCATTCGCCCCCCTAGTGGCGGCAATGGGCTTTGGACCTTCCCTCCCAAGATGAAAGGCTCCTGAACCAATTGACTTCTTTGCGTTGGAGGGTGGAGAAAAGAAAGGTGCAAAGCTCGCAGGAGATCGATCAGCTCCGGTGGGGTGGAATGGAGGGAGGGGATTATAACCTCAAAGAGGCGAGATACTACCTAGAAAATAGGGATTTAGAAGAAAAATTACACTGGCATGAAAATGTCTAGGATTCCATATACTGGCCCAAGATTAAAATTTACCTTTGGCTCCTAATGAATAGGAAAATTCTCACTTGGGAGAATCTGCTCAGAAAAGGGTTCATAGGCCCGTCACACTGTTGTTTATGTGAGGCAAAGGAGGAAATGATGAACCACCTCCTCAATTCTTGTAACTGGGCCACAAATTTATGGGATTGGATGGCAGAGATTTTCCGGAAATCAGACAGAAGTAGAGAATCCATCCAAGACAATATCGTTAGGTGGAGGACTAAGTATGAAAATCACGAAACTGTTAACCTCTTATGGCGTCTCGGCCTTGGGCTCCTCATTTGGTTGGTTTGGAAGTAAATAAATAGGCGTATCTTCCAGGATGAGGGATGCCAAATTGGCCAAATCAAAATCGAGATCATGAAAATATGAGAGAAACGGTTCTTACCCACGTTAAAGGGGATCAGTATGACAGGCCTACAACTGGCGAACAATGCATTCTGGCTCAGTTCAGGCTTGGAGGTGCTAGAGGCTCGAGTCTGCACGCTCACCCTCCAGCACTTCCTCCCTCCCTTCAAAGTTGGCAGCTCCCTATCCCCGATTACTATAAGCTAAACTTTGACGGTGCTTCGAGGGGCAATCCAGGCTCAGAAGGGTTTGGAGGGTTATTAGAGATGACAAAAATGCGATCCTGCATATCTATAGTAGCTCATTGGGTGAAGCTACTAATAACGAAGTGAAATTTTCTGCGCTGGAACAAGGTCTGAGGATTCTGGTATGTTTGAATAGCGGAAACACCATTGTTGAATGAGACTTTATGCCGGTGATTAATGTCGTGCAACATTTGTAGAATGGGACAAAGCCGAGTAAGGTCACCAAACATTGGTGCCTCTCACAAGCCACGATGCTTATCTCTACCCACATTTCTATACTAAAGGCTATTGTGTTTCAAGATTTCCATCTCTCAGCAAACTCAATGGCAGATATTTTTGCTAATCATGCGGTGGACAACCCTGAGGTCGTTCTTGATGCCCGCTGGCAGGATGTGACACTTGAAAAATTGCGGAAGGAGTGCGAACAGACTGCCATCAAGGATCTGACTGGATCGTCAGATGGCGAGGACAATTCTCGCAAAATTGGACATTAAGGTTGTATGCGGTTCCCCAGATATTTTAAGCCGATGCAACGGTATTAGTGCCCTCTGTCGTGTGGGAAGCGTGGGAGGTGGGTGGAGAGTTATAGTAGGGATCAGGCCGGGTACACCATGACCTGTAATCCTACGATGTGGCATAGATACATAATAAGATTGTGTAGCAATCCTTCCAAGGGGGATCGCACGGGGTTGGGAGATCTCCCCCACCTGATGAATGATCAGATTGAAAGGAGGAATGATTGCAAAAGATGGACGACTTAATCCAGGTTTCAAAATAATGACATCCATATTATAAATATTGGGCAGGGTCGTAAAGGTGAGGAAATAGATATTGTGCAGAGAGTGTTGCCTCTCAATCTTGAGTTTCTCAGTTTTCTAATTCTCATTAGTACGCCTGGTGAGAAGGGGTGGGGGCACAACATGGCTAAACCTTCCCTGCATAGCTCCAAGGTTGTCTCTGAGGTTCAAGAGGCAGAGGAAGGTTTCGACAGATCTGTCTCTCGCAAAGGTAAGCAAACCATGGAGTCGTTGGAGGCCGAAGTGGCTAATGTCAGAGAAAATATGGATGAGAAGGCTATTTAAGAGGAATTCAATTGGATTACCGACCCTGGTACCCCTGCCACCAGGTCCACGCAATTCTTGCATACCCAGGCTATGGCTTCGCATATGAAGACCCTATTGGCTAAATTGATGAACATGCAGGAGGCTTCGAACCGGGCGACGTTCCAAGTGGGTACCTTAGGGTCGGCTAGAAATTTGGCCCGGTTGGACAATTTGGAAGTGACCCTGAAATCCTTAGTAGAGGAAATGAAAGCACAGTCCAGGAGACTCGAAGGTTTTTTGCAGCTCTTTGAGACCTACCTGAAGTATGTGGTGAATATTTCTATCAAAATGCCCGATGAGAACCATAAGAGCACTTTGATCCGCAAGTTCAAGCCTTGGAACGTGCCTGGCCATGAGGAGACCGCTGGACCGAGTGCAGCTGTTGGCAAAGAGGATGTGGTCGTGGGGAGTAAGGATTACTTTCTTGTTTGTGCCTTCTATCTTTTAATGTGTTGTGGGTTTCTTGCTTTTCTTTATGTGGCCTCTTTTTTCGACTGGCCAGTCGCCATTGGTTTCCTTCTTGGGTGGAGGACCAAGTTTTTTAGTCTGCAACAGGGGTTGTCCAAGCCTTCGAAGGCTAAGAAAAGTGCTCGGTTTGGGTTTTGTGCTACACTCTTTTGGCATGCTTGGTTAATAGGGTTTTTTTTTGTACTGTTACCGACATGCCCCTTTTTGTAACTCTATGTACATTATTTTTCTTTTAATACAAATAGTTGATTTACACAAAACAAATACTCATGAATTATAAAAAAATTGTAACATAAATAATATATAACAAAAAAAACCATGTATTTTTGGAATAATAAAATAGTTGTAACAAAAATAATACAGAACAAGGAAAACTGTGTATATTTGGATGTATGAAAATTTAGATACATTTTATTAAGTAAAATTTTAAGAGAATAATGGTTATAAACATTTAAAAATAATTTTATTAAATAAATATTTTAGATCCAAAATTAAGATTGATTTAGGCCATCTTAGTTCCCCCCTATAAAGAAACTATATTCCACATGAATACCATGGGTAGATATTTATAGTTTATCATTATTTTATTTTATTATTTTTATTTTTTTCTTGTATTTTGACCTAGTTAAAATGTTCATTACATTATTTCAATCCTTTTATTTAATTTACTTTTATTTTAAATTTTTGTAATTTGACATAGTCAAAATGTTAAACATGATATTACAACCTTTCTATCATATTTTGTTGGAGAGAATAGTAGCACAAAAATGTAATATTATATAAATAGTTATTTTCCTTTTTTTGTATTGTTTTTTATCCATGTAATATAAATTAAGTATTTTATGTGGAGTTTAATTTTATGATATAAATTTTATTATAAATAAAAAATTTATGTTTATGTACCCAAAAATTTAATGTTTATGTATTTTACAATTTTTTTTTATTCATTAAACTAATTTATGTTAAATCTAGTTTTATTAAGTTATTAATTTAAAAATTATTAAAAAAATTGAGTTTAAAATCTAAAAAAAAATTAATAACAACCTTTTAACTTAAAATTCACCAAAACTTAAATTCAATCTAACTTATTAAAAAGAAAAAAACTAACGTTATAAAAAACATATATAAAAATATTTACTTGATCTAATGGCCTAAAACATTTCAATCGTCTAACATTTTATCCAATGACTCAAACATGGACACAGTGGCACCTAGGGGAGTTGTTTTCAAATAAAATTCATCATTATTACTCAAGACAAATCATGTCCTCTAAAAGAATTTGAAAAACAGTTTAAATCCAGAGTTAAGATTGATTTAGGCCATCTTACTTCCCCCTATAAAGAAACTACATTCCACATGAATACCATGGGTCAATACCATGGGTTGTATTTATAGTTTATTATTATTTTATTTTATTATTTTTATTTTTTATTGTATTTTGACCTAGTTAAAATGTTCTTTACATTATGTCAATCTTTTTATTTAGTTTACTTTTATTTTTAATTTTGTGTAATTTGATATAGTCAAAATGTTAAACATGACATTACAACCTTTGTATCATCACCAAAACCTAAATTCAATCTAACTTATTAAAAAGAAAAAAACTAACAATATAAAAAACGTATAAAAATATTTACTTGATCTAATGGCCTAAAACATTTCAATCGTCTAACATTTGATCCAACGGCTCAAACATGGACACAGTGGCAGCAAGGGGAGTTAATTATTTTTGATATAAATCTTAATCTTTGATTTATGGCTACTCTTGAAAATATTTTCAAAATAAGCATACCTATAGAATACCTACCAATGTATGCTTTTAGTTTCATAGGCCATTTTCCAAATTTTAATTTTTATTTAAATTTTTATTGAAATGGGATATAACTAATTTAGTATATATTTTAACTTTTCCATATAAGTGACATAATTAAAAAATGAATACCATAAGGCCAAAAGAAAATCAATATTCATGTCTACATAACGTTTTTTTACTTAAATAATTATAAAGATAATTTTACTTAATTAATTAAAAATATAAAAAAGACATAAATTTTAATCTTCGATATCAATTTTAATCTTTGATTTATGATTACTAGTGAAAATATTTCCAAAATAAAATACCTATAAAAATAATTATTTTGGTTTAGTAGACCATTTTCTAAATATTTAACTTATATGTAAATTTTTATTGAAATTGAATTTACCTAATTTAGTTGATTATATATTTTAACTTTTTTTTTTATGAATGATATAAAAGTAAACATAATTAAAAATTTTAAAAAATAATTTAAAGAAATAAGAATATTAAAATATTAATAAATAATTTCATATTAATATTGTTAATCAAAAGCAAAAACTTATTTCAATTAGAATTATTAGTCCTTGTTGTAGGTTAGTATTAGTCAAGTTGTTTGGGAGTGTTATTGATTACCTATAAACCAAAATTTTTAAGCTCAAACTGATTTTCCATCTTATTGGCCTCTTCCTGAGTGGGAAAATCATATATTATAAATATAGTTGCTTTCATATTGTCATGACTCGTGAATGCTATCTAAGCTAATGATAGCATTAGTTTAGTTACATTTAATGTTTTCATAAAATCTTTGTGCTACATTTGAAAACATTTTTACACCACTGCCACCAATGAAAACTTTCCACAATTGTCATCTATACAGCAATGCAAATGTCGGTTCAACATCCTTACTCTTTTCCTGCTCTGTTCAAGGGGAATTGGCTTTGTTTCTTTGCAGAGAGAAGTTATTTGATTAGCTTTGGCTCTGTAATCGATAGTCGGGGTTGGTTGCCCCACCAGAATAAGAAGCGTCGACCTGTACACATGATATTATAATTTATTTACCCCACTTATAATATCATCATGTTTAATTACTATACTAGTGCAGTCACTGAATTTGTGCTTAGAAAACACTAAATTGGAATATTTCATTCATTTTTCTCCAACATTCACTGTAATATGAAAAACTTCTTAGTTTTAGTTCTTCAATGTTTTCTGACGTTTTTACTTATGTGATATTTGTATGGGAGCTACTTTTATGGATACCTTCTCCATCGTATATGTTTTAGGTCGTATATATGGTATATCATGTGAAAGAATTTCCTCTATACTACTATTTCCTATGTTACTGGTTTACAGTGTTTCCTTTGCAACATATGGTGCAATTGCTAGTTTATTGATAAGTGCATGTAAAAAGAGAATAAGGTTTTTAGCATAAAGAAAGTGATATTGTGTAGATCAATAAAAAAAGCCATGAAATTATATGTGTATGGGAAGGCACATTTTTTTGTGTAGAGAAAGATAGATAAAAAAGATAATGAGGTAATTAAGTGATGTTATTATAAGGGAGTTATGTTAGGTTGAAATTAAATATTAAAAGAAATATTTATTTAGTAACAATATGGTTGAAAGAAGGAAGCATGGTTGAGGTTCTAAGTATGAAAAAGATATTATAATTGTTAATTAAACTCCAAATGTAGAAGAATGTAATGGATGCTATGATTTTAGTGATATTTTGAATTATAAAAATGGGAGATGATGTCCACGAATAAAGAAAATGTGCAAAGGAGAAGTGCACAAAGGGTGGTACTATATCCAATTATACTTCATCATTATAATTTTCTCTTACTTTTAACTTTTACTATTTATCACCTTGATATTTGGATCCTTATTTATCCATCCTAATGGATATGGGATAGGATGATAATTAACCTTCAATCTAAGTTTGTTGACTACATTCATTGTTATGTGATTAACATGTGAACCTAAGTTGAACAAAACATATATCTTTGTCTTCTTGACATGGATCTTAATGTGGAATATTTTGGCCATATACTTCTCTTCTTGGTGATGAAGGCTACTCAAATTCATAACCATTTACATTGATGTGCATACAATGTTATTTCCCATATAGTTTCTCTTCACCCGATTTCTTGAATTTTTGGATACAATATTATTTTTCTTAAAATCCTTCTTTTCGTTCTTCGGGTTTAGTCTAGATGTATTTTCCAACACTTCTCTTTATTCTAACCATCAATGTTGCAGTGGTTACAATATTTTATAAGATCTTTGCATTGATGTGCATTGGATGTTGTATTCTAATATTTCCCCATTTCCACTTCTTATTCCCCTCCTTAAAATCTTCCCCAAGCTCTTTTTGTTTTGAACCACTTGGTTGCCATTTATTTTGGACTATTATTTCTAGATATTGTGCTTGTACACATGTTTTATCCATTATTATTGGCTCAAAAAGCGTCACTTACTTTCATAGATGGTTGTGTAAGCCCCTTAGATACTTAAGGAGTAAATTTGGGATTTTTGGAGTGATACGTAGCCCGACGATTGTAGTTTTGAACTCATCAGTGTATTCCTATGCACTCTACCCTTTCCCTTGCCTAAATTAGTTCCAATGGATTCATTAGTCCTCTACCTACCCAATAAGGTAAAATTAGCACTTAGTGAGGGTTTTGAATTTCTCCCACCTAGTTACTAGAAGGTCACCCTCCAACTCAAGTGTTTCCATATGAATTTCCATCCAAGTCAAAGTGTGGCTCTCTAGCTTCAATCTAGAAAATGATATTTTTTTATTCTCATTTATATAAAGTTCTAATTGATGCAACCAATGATTTACTTTTAATGTAGTTATCTCACCTTTTTATGACTTTATTTCCACCTTCACTTCCATCACGAATAGGGACTGTGAATGGTTAATGGCCCTCAATCTTGGCTATTATTTCTTAGGTTATTTCCTTGACTCCAATTTTCTATCTTCATGATCTCCTAATTTCCCCTCTAATTTGACCTCTAAGTTAGAACCTCCATCTTCTTTGAGTCAAAGCTTGTTTTCTAGAGATACTATTAGGAGTTTCATATTGTAATTGAACTTAATGATTTGTGCATCTAGCCTCACAAATATTTCACCTACTATATCATAAGGGGTATTATGAAAAAATTTGTTGACCATAGCTAGGATTTTGCAACATTCTTATTAAATTGCTTCACAGATCCTCTACAACTTCCAAAAAATACCCCAAATAAACCTACTCTAGCATTAATATTATTTTTAAAGTGTCATGGATATTCAACTAGAAAAATTCATCACAAAAGATATGGTAAAATTACTTAAAAATTTACTATTAATTATTCATTATATTACAGATTATTTACATATATGATTTTCTACCTAATTAATAAAATTAGCTAAAATGCGAGAAATAGAAAACAAAATACACACACCATCCATAATAGACACAAATGGTTTCCTTGAGAAACACTTACAAGGGAACACTAGCTAGAAGGTGAGGTTTATCTCCTCTATTTTCTTTGGTGTGGAAAAGGTACAAGTACAGAGAAATATATACTCTCTATGGAGTTACCTAATATATATATCGTCTATATGACTACATTAAAACATTAATTCCTCTATTTTTCGCTCTGAATTTTCACTCCTATTTTATTTTCTAAACTATGGAACAAAATACAATAGCATAGAATGGAATCCCTGCTCTTACTAGTGGCCCAATATTTAACATAGCCTAATTTCCATCTAGGGTTAAGGCTTGAATCTATGAATTATAAACTATACTTACAAGTTTGAAGCTTCTAGATTTTTTTTCAAACACCATACATGGATAGCCCCTTATGAAAGAGTAACGTAGGCTAACTATGGTGGTGAACATTGTAGGTGAATTTGTAGGAGGCATGACTTTTTCATACAAACTCCATTTGACATAATTCTTGCACCATTGGAAAGGAATTTGAGTGTAGAAAAACACTATGGTCTATACATAAGAAAGAGTTTCTAGAACCCAAGAAACTCTTTTTTATTCCCTCAAAATGGTTCCAAAAGGTTCCAAACCATATTCCTCTAATTTGGGTCTCACTGGTAAAATTGACCCTATTATATAATTCCTCCAAGTTTCTCACTTTAACATCAACAAGATAGATGAAAAATAATGTAATGATCTAATAGAAAATCAGAAAACCTCAAAAAGGGAAAAGCCAAGACCCACGCAAAGGAGAACTAGGTCAAGCAAGTCCAAAAATTGACATAGAATTAATATAAGTATAAAAAATAATATCTAAAGAGCCCACCATGGAGGTAACCATGAACATTATAACTATAGAGTTTGAATATAAGTTCAAAGAGGAAAGAGAAAGAATATTAAACAAATTTAAAACCATAACAAGGTGTTGGGAACTTGACAATATTGAGAGTGGGGGGAGGGGGGGGGGGGGCGGGTGAATTAGTATTTTACCATATTGATCATATTAAATAACTTTTTACCTTTTGTTTAAAAATAATTTGATCATCAATCATTACCAAAAGAAAAAAAATACAAAACATATCAAAAACAGTTAACACATGCAGAATCGAGGCATACGAGCAGAAATTCACATCAAAAACACATAAGAGATCAAAGCACACAAAGACACTAGATATTAGGTGCAAACCCTTCTCACAGTAAAACCATCGAACACTTGTCTTCTTCCTATTTTAAATCAATATTTTTTATATCATATACTAGCACTCACTCGCTCCAGCCCAGGACTTGACGGAAGCACCCACTTCTACAACTCTATGTAGACGTCTAACTAATAGAGGCACAACCCCAATAAGTTGTAGGAAATCAGTCCCAAATGTATTTGCAGACATGTATCTGTTGGAGGCACCAACCCCCAAATAGTTTCTTAGGAACCCACCAGAAGGAATACACTAATTCCTTATTAGCAAGCCACCACTTGGCTTAAAGGCATCAACCTTCAATTCACTATTGGCCTCGATTTCATACATTTTCACATTGGATCCACCTCTACTCAACAACATCAAAAAAATACCATACCATATCCCTTTTTGTAATACAAACCATAGTACAACAACTAGATCTACTTAATACATCAACAACAACATACTCTGACCTCTTGGCACTTATCCATATAAGGCACTAACAATAGTACATTCTCATTTCCAAACTCATATCAAACTAGCAGCATATTATTCAACACTCTCATTAGTAGCATACCCATACTCAACTATACATAACATGAAAAAAAAACTCTCAGTTAAACATTGTCATAACCTTAACAAGCAACTACTATGCTCAACATATATACAATATACAAACACAACAATAAGCTAACTCAATATACATTACCAATAATATAGCATACAAGAAAAACACTCTGTGTACTCAGAAATATAATTACTAGAATAAATGAGAATATGTTACAACTCTACCTCCAATCTCAACTAGCCATTGCAGGCACTGGTACATTACATTTGGTCCAAATATAAATCTTTAGATAAAACTTGGTCATGTGATAGGGTCACCCTTTCTACACTTCATTTCTTATTATAATAGAAAAAAGACTTCATATCACACCATTGCATACTCATATCACACACACACAAGTGTATGCATTCACATTCAATCCAACCTTTATGCGCTAAAATACACCCTCTTTTTTTATTACATCATCACATTGTCACTTTGACAAAATCATCCAACACCACATGCAATTGAAAAAATTACCAAGACCTATATTCTATAGCTGTATTCTAATCACACTGCATCTGGCACCCCATATGCACCATGCAATTCTGGCATTTGATCTCAATCACCAAATCATACCAACACATCAATTAAATATTGGTTTACCTCATGCAAAACTCCAATTATATCACTAAATTCACTTGATCCATCATCTTCTCTTCATACTCATGCTGTCTCTCATTATGCAGGAGCGCACTCCACACATTTTTCAATCCATGGTAGGACTCATTTATAACTCACTCCATACACAAATAAATATTTTTTTGGCATTACACATAAAGCACACAACATTACACTAGCATACTAAAAACCCTAATCGGCCAAAAAAAAAATTCATCCATGGCAAAGTGATTTTGAATTATTTTCTTAGGTGAGTGAAATGGACCAAATCCACATGCATTGATGAATTTCCAATTTTATTGGTCACCAAATCAACAAGGAAAAATCAAAACGACATTGATTACGCACATTGAATACATTCCACATGTATTTGAAGACCAACACACACAATTAATTGTAACCAAATCAAATCAATGAGGACAAAATCAAATCACATCATATACCTTAGGAAATTTCCATGGGATAGCACGTGGATTTCTTTTTTCGTGCTACAAGACCCAGATGTGGATTACCCATTGGTAATCTGGACTATAAATATTATTTGTCTAATGGAATTATATGCTTCCAATGGTAAAAAACATATATTTTCTATCCTTCATCTATGTTTGTTGCCCAATATAGGGAAAACTCAAAATGTCTCCCCCCAGATATGCTCAAAATCATCACAACATCTTCAAGCACCTATGTAGTACCAGAACACATCAAACCATTATGCACACACCCTATAGTTTTTGACATCAATTCCCATCCAAAAATTTACTAAACTATTGACATCAATGCCAAGACCATGTTGCCAACAATATCCCCCTTTGAAATTAATGACAACACCACAACCACATCACCAAAGGGTTCTTTCCATTGGCTAGCTAGTTTCATTCTCCCCCATTCACATCAATGAAAAATGGTATCCAAACATCTCTCAAGACTAACTTGACCATGCCTGACTGATAACTCAACTAATTTTTTCTATTAGCTTCAACACACCTGCAAAAGAGCATTAGAAACCAAGAAATCTATGATGCTCACTCTTCTAGCTTCTGCAATAATTGTGACATCAATGCCAACCATGCCAATAATGATGTACTTTTAGAATATGATAATGATTATATATTCTCCCATTGAACATATTCTATGTTTGTGAACAATAAACTCTCGAGGGTTTTTTTTTAATGAAATTGTTTTATCTCTTCTCCATGCCTCCTTGAAACATGAAATAAAATACACCTACTAAACCAACGACTTCATAACCAATACTACCAGTGATAAACAATAAGAGTATAGGGCTAAATAATGGAAGTACATGCTAAATATTTACACTCAAAAGAGCATGCATTTCTTGAAAAAATGACTCCCTTTTATGCATAGGTGAAACGAGGGATACTCAACCAACTTGCGAATTAATAAAAAAAAAAACATATCTCATTCACACGCTTTCATATACAATTAAAACATATGTAACTGCTAGAAAATATGAAGTGAAAGCAAGATGAAAATTATATGAAACCCTTCAAATCTTTAACTCCATGCACAACTCCCCATGAGATAATGTACCTTCCAACCTTCTTGATGATCTTGTACACATTATATTTATTTTAGGCTCTTTGTCACACCATGCTACTACGTCAACTTATATTTGTCACTTTTTCATACAATACATGATGCTTCCATATGCTCTCCCTAAGATCATTTAGGCCTCACATTGCTCTTCTACAACCTTTTCTGAACATAAAATAGGTAACAATGGACTACAATGGGACTTTGCTTCATTTACTCAAAGTCTAAAGAGGAGGAGATTATTTTAACCCTCTTAGTTTCTCCTACTATTATTTTTAGCACATACACATTGTCTGGGGTTATAATTAATCTTGCTATAAATCTCTTTGAGCCTTCCTTCCATATACTTCAACCTTTGGAATTGAAGATGACTTTTTTTCCTCCAATGCTCAAGATAATATTCTTCAAACCTTCAACTAGAAACACACTAGCTGCATTTGTTTTCTTATTGCCAAGGTTGGAATTACCTTTTCCAAACACTGTAGATAGTGCATTATCTCTAAGAATAACATGGTCACCTTTGATTTTCTTTAGGGAGTGGAATCTACTATTATATCCTAACATATGATGGGAAAATACACTGTATATGTACCATTTTTCATCTTCTTCAAGCGTGCATAAAGCTAGACCACACTTCACTTGCTGCTCATATTTCTTCTTCCACACTTTGGTAAGTTACTTCCTCGTATGTTCATTCTCCTCTAACTTTTCACATCGACCCTCTCTTTCTTTCAGGTGGCTACTCATCACATCTTCAAATCTTCTTGCCTCTTCTAACTAGGTCTTCAAGTTGATGATTTCTTATTTGAACTCATTCACCTTCTCATAGAAAATATGCAGTAGTATTTTTTATATGTGTTCTTAGCTATGAGCCTTTCAACTTCAATAGTTATATTTTCTATTAAAACCATGGATGAATCAATTTTAGCTTCAAGGACCACCATTATATCACACTCATCATCATATTTGACTATGTAACTCTGAATGGTTACCATCATGTCCATATAATGCACAAATAATAAATATCTCACAATCATCCTTACCTTTATATCTTCTTTTTTGGATCAAATTTGGTTCTCTCATGCCTTCATTTTTTTTTTCTCCCCTTAATGATATGTTTCATTCACACTAGGGGGATGGATCTTGCTGGGCTAAGAATATTTCTTCTGATATCCTTTCTTCTTTTTCTTCCTTTTCTTCTTCTCCTCCTCTCCATTGTGACTACTAATGTCTTCTTCATAAAGGATCTGCAATTTGTCCCATATATCTTTTGCAAATTTGAGACCCATTACCTTCTCACGGTTAGCATTGTGAAAATAGTTGTAGATTACACATTTCACTTGGGCATTCCACTATTATATTTTCTTTGAAGGGGAACCTTTACCATCACCTTCACACACTAGTTTACAAATATTAGATCCACAAGCTAACAACTCGGTTTTCACCTTTTCACTCCATACTTGATAGTTTGCAATGCTAAGCATAGGCACAATATGGAGATCCATAAGAATTTTTTTTTTAATCAATTCCTTCCAATAGTCGAAATGCAGCTGAAGGTACCCATTCTCATACTAATTTTTGGGATCTTGAAAACACTAATAGGGGGCAGGGGTGAATCAATATTGTATCATATGTATCATCTTAAACAACTTTTAACCTTTTCTTTACAAATAATTTGATCATGAATAATTACCAGTATCACAATATATCAACAATAGTTAACACATTCATAATCAAGCAATAAGATCAAAAATACACATGAGAAACACATAAAACATCAAAGCACATAAGGACACCATATATTAGGTGGAAATCCTTCTGGGAGAAAAACCAATGAATGTTTATCTTCTTTTTATTTTGAATCAATCTTCTTTTACATCATATACTAACACCCACCACCATGCAAGAAACAAATTGCAAGATATGTGAGCACCAACTCGCTCTGAGCCATGACTTGATGGAAGCATCCACTTCCACAACTATATATAGACACCAATCTACAGGAGGCACTGGCCTTCAATTCGTTGTGGACCTCGATTTCATACATTCTCACACTAGCTTTGCATCTACTTAACAACAACATAAAAACACCATACCATATCCCTTTTTGCAATACAAACCCTATTTCAACAACCATCTTTGATCAATACATCAACAACTACAAACTTAGACCTCTTGGCACCCAACCATAAAATACACTAACAACAATATATTCCCACTGACAAACCCATCTCAAACTTGCAACACGCTATTCAAATCTCTCATTAACAACATAATCACACTCAACTATACATTACATGAGCAACAAACTCTCATCTAAACACTATCATATCCCCAACAAAAAATGACTACACTCAGCATATATAGAATATAAAAACACATCAGCAACTAATTTAACATACATTTCCAAGAATATAGCATACTATAAAAACACTTTGTGTACTTAGAAATATAATCATAAACATCAATGAGAATCTATCACAACTCTGCCTCTGATCTCAATTGGTTGTTCCACGCACTTGTAATTTACATTTGGTCCAGACATTGATCTTTCAAGAGATCATGATCATTCCATAGGGTCACCATTGATCGACTTCAAATCTTAACATAGTAGCACATAGAAGCCATATTTCACCATTACATATGCATATCACACACACAAGTGCATGCATTCACTTTCAATCCAACCTTTATGCACTAAGCTAGACCCTATATTCGTCACTACATCATTGCATTGTCATTTTGACTAAATAATTCAACAACCACATACGATTAAACAAAGTACTACATACTATATGTTAGAGGTGTATTCTAATAACACTGCATCTCAACCCCCATATGCACCATGCATCCTAGCATCCGGTCTCAATCACCAAATTTGACCAACACATCAATAATATCTTCATCTACCTCATACATAGCTCCAATTACATCACTTCATTGCACTTGATCCATCATCCTCTCTCTATACTCTTGTTGTCTCTCATTATGCATGAGCACACTCCACACACTGTTCAATCAATGACGTAACCATTTTTTAACTCACTCCATAGACATCTCAACATTTTTCTGGAATTACACACAAAGAAAACAACATTACACCAACATAGTAAAATCTCAAATCAAACAAAAATCAAATTTATCTACCACCCAGCGATTGTGAATCAGTTTCTCAAGTGATTAAAATAGACCAGATCCACATGCATTTATTACCTTCTAATCATCTTGGTGACCAAATCAACAAGACAAAATCCAAACAACATTGATTACACACATTGAATACATTTGCACATCTTTGAAGACAAAATAAATTAGTTAATTGTTACCAAATCAAATCAACAAGAACCAAATTTGATCCCATCAAACACCTTGGGAAATTTCCATGGGATAGCCCATGGATTTCTTTTAGCATGCTAAACGACGTGAATGTAGGTTAACCGTTGGTAATCAAGGCTTTGGGCTTGTTGTCAATAAATTCCACCACCTTTAAAACTAATACACTGACTTTCCCTCATCATTTGACTTATTTTCATATTTCTACAATCAAAATTGTATGTTCAAATCTTCACAGCGAAAATATTCATGTTTTCCCAACATTAAAACTATTATAATAATAGTCATTATAACTTATAATCCTTATTATATAAAATAAGAAAATATAAAATTTTAATCATAAATAAATAATCACAAAAACATTATAATCATTAATTATAATTACTATTACAATAATTTAAAAATTAAAAATTAAAAATACAAACTTTAATTATTAAGTTTTTTTGAAAAATAAATAAATATAATAATTAAAATACAAATAAATTTCCAAAAGAAATACTAAATAGTTGTTCAAAGTAATGTGTAACTTGTGAAAAACTAAGAAATTCAAAATTCAAATACCCTTGACTGCAACTCGTTTTATAGAGAGAAAGACAGATCATAAAGCCCCCGAAAATTTACTAATAACTGCATGACATGACATGACATGAGGGTTGTTGAGTTCATATAGAATACCCAAAAAATGAAAAAAATACAAAGTATAGTATAGTTATATTGCATAACAATACAAAGATCATACCCCTTTAAAGGTTTGTCCCGTATGAAATTTTGAAAGGTTAACCCATGTTGTCGGCCCTGCCTGAAGGATTCAATAACCGATGTATTTCGACCCGATATAAATACCATTCGTGTGGCTAAACACTTTCAACCGTCAAGATTTAGTCAGCCTCACTTGCCGTCATTTTTCTCTCTCTTCTGGTGGCCCAATGAAATGATAGCTTGGGTGGGTTTTAAATTTTGTATATAAGCTTATTTATATATATATATATATATATATATATATTATTTAAATTAAACTTAAGTTTATGATAAAATTAAATTTTATTAAAATTAGTTTTATATTATTTATTTAAATAAAATTTAAAAATTTATATTAAACTCAGAATTTGGTTAAATAAATATTTTTCATAGACCAAAAAAATAGTTTTTAAAGAGAGAAGAGCATTGAGGAGATTTGACTTGAAGGTACCATGGTTTTAAATCTGAAATAAATTTTGAATTAATTCCAACAAACTAACAATCTTCTTTTCTTCATTTCACTTTACCTATGAATCAGTTCTCACATGCAAGATTTAATTATACAATTATTTTGTTGTAGATTTGTTAAAAAGACCAGAATTCAACATTTTACAGAGACAAGTTAATTTCGGATTTATTGCAAGTGGAAAATGAATACATTTTATAATGTAAGGTTTTTTTGGTATAGCTGGAAATATTTTACCTGTTACAAAAGGTAAAAATGAAAAAAAAATATCATAAATGTATATGACAATTATGTGATGCACAAAAAGATTTACAAGAGGCGAGTTTCTATTTATTTACAGTTTCAGTGATTATATTTAAATTTTTTATTTTTATTTTTAATAATGTAAGAAGAAGATTTTAAAAGGTTGTTAAGTGAAAGAATTGTGAAAATCCAGTTAAATGAAATGATTATGCATAAATCTAATACTAAAAAAGAAACTATTACAAAGCTATCTTCACAAATCAATTTTATTTTATTTCTAATTATGGGAGAAATTATGCTTTATTGGATATTTTTGTATATAAAACTTCATTGCTCATTTGAGAAGGGAGGTTGTAACCACCATTTTAAGTGGAAACAAATGGTTGGATGCTATTTATTATTAACTAAGGATTAGTTTGTATTGTTGTGTTATTTTTCTTTTAAATAAGAATATGTGAACAAAAATGAAATATTTATTTTAATAAAGATTTCTTGTGGAAGTGGTTTCATAAGTAAATGATTGGTAAAAAGTAAAATCAAGATCGATGTTAGTTAGAAAACGGTTTCATGACTATCCAAAAACTTCTGGAATAAATAAAACATTCCAAGGGGAGTTTTGGGTTGGATCTGTGCACAAAAAGACACTACGTGGGATTTGGAAGCAAGAGCTGTTTCTTTTCAGAACGAGATAATACCACTGGGTTGGAGTTACGGGACCGGATTGTCCGTGAACTCCCCGGTACTCTTATTTTCCTTTGGAGTCGGAGAGTATTGGACCGGAATGTCTGAGAATCTCCTCCAGAATTTCTGAACTAACGACGACTCGGACTTGAGCTCGGGGAGAGGCTGCGGGGACGTGATCGCCCGGCTCGTGGAAGGGAGGCACATACTACTTCACTCGAATCTCGGGGGCGAGATGAGTAGATTTTTTTTAGTAGTTGTATTAATAAAAAAAGATAATTGCTGGTTTTTACGGTTATTAAGACCTACTAGAGGGTTATAAATTTGTCTGTGCGGAACGGGAGACAAAGCTGTAGAATAATGACGGAAGCTGTTTCTTTTATTCCGGTGACTATATATATATATATTTAGAACGAGAGACTAGCGTAGAATATTGACGGAGCTGTTTCTTTTATTCCGGTGACTAAATATATATATTTAGAATAGAAGAAAAACGCAGTAAGTGTGATGAGTTTGTTCTTTTATTTCGAGGACAGTATGTAAATTAGAACGAGGAGACAACCATAGAAATGTTTAATAAAAAGCTGTTCTTTATTTCGGTCACGACATATAGTTCGGGATTGTAAGTTCAAATGAATGAGTTCTTATTGTAGATGAACGAAGCAACGAGATATAAACAATAAAACCTGTACGAGTCTAGAACCCGAGAATAAAGCGGTAAGAAGAGGCAAATTTTCTTTCCTCCTTCCTAAAGAAAAATATCCTTACCTAACCATCATGGGCGAGGGAGACCGTTAACCCATAGCGCACGCAAATCGGGCCTACGGGTTGGTCGTCTCTCTCCTTAGGAGAACTCGGACGATTAAGTGGTCCGGACACTACTAATACGAGTTTAATGAAATCAAGAAAAAGAAACGGTATAGAGAGGTTCGCTTTGAGTTAACATTTTATTCTCGGAACAATAAATAAAGCATTGCACGGTGTGACGGAGCGCGAGAACCCAACAGAATAACATGAACCGGCATGTGGCTGAAACAAGTAATCACAAATACAACATGTATGAATGCCTAAAGACACCAATAATCACCGGTGAAACGCCTCACGAAATTCAACGGAAAATATAGATTGGAAAACTGAAGATATGCACGGAATCGAAAATTAACTACACAGTAAACATAATTTCCTGTTATCCATTGAACCCATAATGAACAACACATCACCAAAAATCCCGTCAAGCCATGACAAGGGTTACATATCAGTTTCACGCCTGAGTGAGACTGCCAGTACCCATAAACCCGTCACAGGGCAGGGAGCATAAAGAAGCGTAAGTAGCATAAAGTGCCGGAGGGGCAACAGTCCTTAGCAAAACTTTAGATAAACAAAGAGCCGCAAAAACCCTGGTAGGGTATAGCAAAAATTTATATACATTCATATTCATAAGAAATGTCTGAATTTAACAAAGGCAGGACAGCATAGGCGCTTGCCAAAATCTCAACACCTTCGGCCATGAACATTGGAAATGGGTTCGGGTACATAATTTCCATAGCAAGGGTTTAAATACCTGTGCACAGAACGATGAAATTAGCCGGTTGAAGCCGATGCTTAGCAATTTAGGTAGCAGCCGAACGGAGGGAGATGTACCTGGTAATTAAACCAACTCTGCACCTGTTAACAAACCCCCAAATCATCAGTGAACGGAGGCTAAGGTGAAAACGATGAAGGTTAATTTGAAACAAATACTTAAAAAAAAACCTTACCTGTGCAAACGCAGATGGAGCGTTTGGAACGAAGATGGACTGTTGGGTAATTGGTCAGCCGAGACGGAAGAACAGTAAACATATATCCGCAGTCAGTGTGCGTTCCATGGACGCTTAGGCTAGAGGAAGAAGCAAAACTCATATGACACAAGTTGGAAACCAGGAACAAGATTTTCGAAGCTGCTGAAGGTTACCTGGTGAGTTAAGCCGATTGTTTTTCGTTCAGGAAACCCCATCGACCAATTGAGCAGGGAGGAGACGGAACAAGAACCCTAGGGCCGCAGACCCTGCCTCCAGATGCTCCGGCGAGGCGCGGCAATGACTGAAGAGTCAGTTACGGGCGGGGTAGGCATTACCCAACCCTAACAAATTTGCACCGTCGGATCCGGGTTTCTATCGACGGCCAGATGCTCGCCAGGGTCGGATCGATAGTACGAATGGATAATCTCGAGGCGATAAAACAGTACCGGATCCCAAGTTCGAAAAAACAATGATACACATATTTCAGGAGTTAAAGTTTCATTGCTACCGAAGCCTCCAGATCTATATTATGAAACTCAAATGCCATGTCAAAGATATGTGGTAAATAAATGTACAGCAACGCATATCAATCAAACTTGTATCACCGTAATCACAATACATTGTAACAAATACATTGTTAAATGTCAACTGTTCATAATTGCAAAGTACATCTATTATATCTAATCCCCGAAGTTAACAGTTAAATAATTTTTTTTTTATTAATTATTGCTGGAGTAATTTCGTTCTATTAGGTATGTGTGACAAGTGGTATCAAAGCCTGTTACAAGGCTGGGACCCTATTGGGCCAACTAACGTTCAAACTGTGTGTTATTTATGCACAGTCCAGCGATTAAATGGAAAGACAAGTGAGACGGACCCCTTCACAACAGTCACAGCGAAATGCTGGAGACATGCAGCCTCCGCCAGGGGGCAACCCTGAGATGTGGGTTCAGTTGGGGATTGAACAGCACCAGCGGTCAAACCGACTGATGGAAGAGCAGCAACAGCAGACCCGCATCTTATTGCATACAGTACAACAGTTGCAGGAGGAAATGGAGAGGGTACGACAGGAAAACGCCAGAATGATGCAGGAGCAGGAAAGAATCTTAAAAAGCCTATCTGATAAACAAAATCACAGGAATGAAAATCCCAGTGCTGACAGAGAACACCAAGAGGGGAATGAACAGCAAACTGAAGAGCAAGATGTGAGTCAAAAAGAAAATCTGTCTTAGCGCAATATTTCGAACAGAAACCTTAATGAAGCAGAATCCGAAAATGGAACAGAACGGAAGGCAGGAAAAAGATAGAAGGTGGAATTACATGGAGAATTTAGAAAGATTAAACCACCCACCTTCGATGGAGAAAAAGAAGAGGTAGCTGAGGCCTGGTTGATTAATATGAACAAGTACTTCCAAGTGTATGATTATGACAGTGGTCTCAAGGCACGATTGGAAATTTATCAGCTAAAAGACAAAGCCACCCTATGGTGGGAAGAAGTGAAGAACGTGAAGGGAATAGAAGATCAAGACGTAACATGGGATAAGTTCCAACAGTATTTTAAGGACAAATATTTGACGGAGCGTTTCTACGATGAAAAAGCTCGGGAATTTCATGACTTAAGGCTAGGCCAGATGACTATAGACGAGTTCATCACCAAGTTTACATCGTTACTGCGTTATGTACCGTATCTAAGAGATGAAAAGGCCAAGGTTCAGAGATTTCTGAGTAGTTTACCCACCCATATGAAGGAGCGTATTGAATTTGTCAATCCTAGAACGATGGATGAAGCTATCAGAAAGGCAAGGCTGTGCTACCAGCAAGCAAAAAATAAGGTAGATCAAGGAAAAGGATGGCCAGCAAAGAAGGAAAATAGGAACAGTGCTGGTTTCAAAAAGGGAAAAACCAGTAACTTCAGGAATTCAGCCAAGAATTCAGTTAATAAGCAATTTGGCAGAAACCATCAAAGGATTAGATGGCCAGGTGAAGATAAAACTGTGGAAGCTTCAAATAGACCTGAGCAAACTCCAAACCAGAGGCCACCTCTGCAATGTTGGGGCTGTGGGGCAGCGCACTACTATCGAGATTGCCCACAGCGGGGAAAAACTGAAACAACGAATAATTTGCAGGAAGCCTCTACGGTGGGGGACGTTGCCAGAAGCATACCTAGGATTCACGCTGCATTGGAGGATCGGCAGGCTGATTTCCAACCCACCATGATAGAACTGGAAGGTAAATTGTTCTCTCAAACTATTTCTATTTTGGTAGACCCAGGCGCAAGTCTGAGTTATATAAGTCCTAAACTTGTAGAAATCTGTAAACTGCCAAGTCAAAAGTTTAAGAAAAGCTGGTTGGTTCAGTTAGCTACAGGAGCTAAAAGAAGAGTTAGTGCCAAAATAACAGATTGTGCTCTGCAAGTCGGCGGACAGCAGTTAACAGTGGATTTAAATATTCTGCCCTTGGGCTCTTATGATGTTTTGTTGGGCATGGATTGGTTGGAGAAACATTGGACTCTTATAGATTGCAAAGAAAAGATAGTTTACTACAGAGATCAGAATGGTAATCGCCAAGAGATTCAGGGCTTAAAGAAGCCTGTACATCTGCGACCAATTACCGCTTCTCAGTTGGCAAGATGTATGAGGAAGGGATGCCAAATGTACGCCATACAGGTTGGGCTGTCCGAACCCAAGAACAAGGCTGTTATGTTAGAAAATATACCTGTGATACAGGAATTTAAAGATGTATTTCCTGAAGAAATACCGGGATTGCCACCTAAAAGAGAGGTTGATTTTACAATAGAACTGCTGCCAGGAGCTTCACCAATTTCGCGAACTCCCTACCGTATGAGTGTGCCAGAATTGACTGAGCTGAAAATGCAGCTTCAGGAATTGCTGGATAAAGGGTACATTAGACCCAGCGTGTCACCTTGGGGAGCACCTGTGTTGCTTGTCAGGAAAAAGGATGGAACCATGCGCATGTGCATGGATTACCGACAGCTAAACAAGTTGACTGTTAAGAACAGATACCCCCTACCCCGTATAGATGACCTGTTCGATCAGGTAAAGGGAGCTACTGTGTTCTCGAAGATTGATTTGCGGTCTGGTTATCATCAGATCAGAATTAAGGATGAGGATATACACAAAACTGCTTTTCGCACAAGGTACGGCCACTATGAATTCGTGGTATTGCCTTTTGGTTTAACTAATGCTCCAGCCACTTTCATGAGACTGATGCATAGTGTTTTCCATCCTTACCTGGACAATTTCGTGCTAATCTTCATTGATGATATACTGATTTATTCCAAGGATGCAGAGGAACATCAGAAGCATTTGTGCATGGTGCTGGAATTGTTAAGGAAGCACCAGCTATATGCAAAATTCAGTAAATGCGACTTCTTCAAAGAAGAAATACAGTATCTTGGACATGTGATATCTAAGGAGGTTATAGCGGTGGACCCGGAGAAGATCAAGACCATTATGGAGTGGAAGGTGCCACAAAACGTAGCAGATATACGATCTTTTATGGGTCTCGCTGGGTACTACCGGCGATTTATAAATGGGTTTTCAAAGATAGCCTTTCCCATTACCTCCTTACAGAGAAAAGGAAAGATTTTTAGATGGACAAAAGAATGTCAGGACAGTTTTGAAAGGCTGAAGCAGTTATTGACAACTGCACCTGTATTAAGTGTGGCAGACCCGGATAAGGAATTTGAGGTTTGTACAGATGCCTGCAAGGAGGGAGTTGGGGCTGTACTATCACAAGAGGGAAAGGTGATAGCGTATGAATCTCGCAAGCTAAAGGATTATGAACAGAAATATTCAGCTTACGATTTAGAGCTGACAGCAGTGGTGCACGCTCTCCGAGTATGGAGACATTATCTACTTGGAAAGAGATTTGTATTAAGGACTGACCATAGTAGTCTAACCAACTACTTCAAACAAGCTGATTTAAATTCTCGACAAGCGAGATGGAATGCTTTCTTGAGCGAGTTTGATATCGATCTGCAACATGTAAAAGGAAAAGAGAACAGGGTTGCGGATGCATTAAGCAGAAGAGTGCACAGCATCTATGAGTTGTATGTTAATCAAATTGAAACCAGATTTCTAGATCAAATCAGAATGGAAGCTAACAAGGATCCTGAGTATAAGTACTTGTGGCAGCAAACACAAACACCTGAAGGCCAAGGTGAGCATGGAGATTATGAGATTAACCAAGATGGGTTGCTGGTTTTCAAGAAGAGGATAGTTATCCCAAACAGGGTGGAATTAAAAACCATGATACTAGATGAATATCATAGAAGCAATTATGCTGGACACCTAGGATATCAAAAGATGCTGACTGCTATTCGAAAGGATTACTGTTGGTCTGGTATGAGAAAGGATATAGCGAATTATCTGAATAAGTGTTTAGAGTGCCAGCAAGTGAAGGTGGAGCATAGGCATCCTGCTGGATTAATGCAGCCCATACCTATCCCTGAATGGAAATGGGAGGTAATCTCATTAGATTTCATTACTGGACTACCAAAAACAAAACGAGGAAATGACTCTATAATGGTAGTAGTGGACCGGCTAAGTAAATCAGCACATTTTATACCTGTCCAATCCACTTATAAGACAGTACAGATAGCGGACTTATTTATGCGTGAAATCTTTCGGCTGCATGGCATTCCTAAGACCGTTATCTCGGACAGAGATGTGAAGTTCACATCCGCTTTTTGGAAGGCCATGTTTACAGGTTTAGGGACGCAAGTACATTTTAGTACTGCATACCATCCGCAAACAGATGGTCAAACCGAGCGAGTGAACCAGATACTGGAAGACATGTTAAGGATGTACGTTATGCAGCAACCCGTTAAATGGGAAGAGTATTTACACTTGATAGAATTTGCGTACAACAATGGTTATCAAGAATCCTTAAGGATGAGTCCGTTTGAGGCGTTATACGGACGGCAGTGTAGAACCCCCATTAATTGGAGCAGCCCAGACACTAAACTTATGTTGGGACCAGATATGCTAGCCGAAATGGAAGCGGAGGTAAAGAAGATCCAACAGAATTTGAAGGCAGCGCAAGACAGGCAGAAGGTGTATGCAGACAGGAAGAGATCATACCGTGAGTATGAAGTTGGAGATCACGTATATGTCCGGATTAAACCGAAGAAAAGCACATTAAGATGGGCATCTTGTGCAAATATAGCACCTCGATTCTGTGGTCCTTTCCAAATATTGGAAAGAGTGGGACCAGTGGCGTATCGCTTAGCGCTTCCTAGCCACATCCGGGTGCATAATGTCTTTCATGTATCGTTATTGAAACGATACGTTCATGATCCTAGACACATAATCCATTGGCAAAACATTCAGGTAGTGAATGCATGATGGTTAAAATGATAATATGATGTTAGAGACTTACAAAACTAACATAAGTTCTTTGTGTGTAGGTAGAACCGGACGGAGAGTTTCTGGTCGAGCCTCACAGTATAATAGACCGGAGGGAAATCATGCTCCGGAGACGAGCCATCGCCCAGGTTAAAGTGCAGTGGAAGCACTTTGGACCCGAGGAGGCCACTTGGGAAAGACGAGAGTTTCGTCGCAGAAGCTTATCCGAGCTTTTTTCTCCAAGAGAATAGGAAATACTGCGGACGCATGTTCTTCCTTTTAGGAGGACAGAATCTGTAACCACCATTTTAAGTGGAAACAAATGGTTGGATGCTATTATTATTAACTAAGGATTAGTTTGTATTGTTGTGTTATTTTTCTTTTAAATAAGAATATGTGAACAAAAATGAAATATTTATTTTAATAAAGATTTACTGTGGAAGTGGTTTCATAAGTAAATGATTGGTAAAAAGTAAAATCAAGATCTGATGTTAGTTAGAAAACAGCTCATTGTACTAGTCCAAAAACTCGGAATAAATAAAACATTCCAAGGGGAGTTTTGGGTTGGATCTGCAAGCACAAAAAGACACTCGTGGACTTTGAAGCAAGAACTGCTTTTCTTTTCCGCAATGCGATAATACCCCGGGTTGAGCTCTGGGACCGGATTGTCCCGGTGAACTCCCCGCGCACTACCGTTTTCCACCGGAGTCCGAGAGTATTGGACCTAATGTCCCGAGAATCTCCTCCGTATCTCTGAACTAACGATGACTCGCACTTGAGCTCGGGGAGAGCTGCAGGACGTGATCGCCCAGCCCGTGGAAGGGAGGTACATACTAGTTCACTCGAATCTCGCGATGAGTAGATTTTTTTTAGTAGTTGTATTAATAAAAAAGATAATTACTCGGTTTTTTCGGTTATTAAGACCTACTAGAGGGTTATAAATTTGTCCCTGTGTGAACAGAGACAAACCGTAGAATAATGACGTAAATCAGTTTTATTCCAGGTGACTATATATATATATATTTAGAAATGTAAGACTAACCGTAGAATATTGACGAAACTCGTTTCTTTTATTCCAGTTGACTAAATATATATATTTAGAAGAAGAAAAACTCGTGAGTGTGACTGAATCGTTTTATTTCGGGGAGAATGTATATAAATTAGAGCAGGAGACAACCATAGAAATGTTTAATAAAAATTGTTCTTTATTTCGATCCATAGATATAGTTCAGGATTGTAAGTTCAAATGAATGAGTTCTTATTGTAGATGAACTAAAACATGACGATAAACAATAAAACCCGCATGCGCTCTAGAACCAGGAATAAAGCAAGAAATGAAGAGCGCAAATTTTTCTTTCCTCCTTCCCTAAAGAAAAATATCCTTACCTAACCATCATGGGCGAGGGAGACCGTTAACCCACAGCGCCCGCAAATCAGGCCTGCGGGTTGGTCGTTTCTCTCCTTAGCAGAACTTGACGATTAAGTGGTCCGGACACTACTAATACAGAGTTTTTAATGAAATCAAGAAAAGAACAAGATAGAGAGGTTCTACCGAGTTAACATTTTATTCTCTAACAATAAATAAAGCATTGCACAGCAGACAGGAGCGCGAACTCAAACCAGAATAACATGAACCGGCATGTGGCTCGAAACAAATAATCACAAATACAACATGTATGAATGCGAAGACACCAATAATCACCCGTTGAACGCCTCACGAAATTCAACGGAAAATATAGATTGGAAAACGCGAAGATATGCACGGAATCGAAAATTAACTACACGGGAAAACATAATTTCCGTTATCCATTGAACCCATAATGAACAACACATCACCAAAAATCCCGTCAAGCCATGACAAGGGTTACATATCGCTTTCACGCTCGAGTGAGGCTCGCCCGCACCCATAAACCCGTCATACGGTGGAGCATAAAGAAGCGTAAGTAGCATAAAGTGCTTGCGAGGGGCTAGCAGTCCTTAGCAAAACTTTCAGATAAACAAAGAGACGCAAAAACCTCCCTGTAGGTATAGCAAAAAATTTATATACATTCATATTCATAAGAAATGTCCGAATTTAACAAAGGCAAGGACAAAGCATAGGCGCTTGCCAAAATCTCAACACCTTCGGCCATGAACACCGAATGGGTCGGGTACATAATTTCCATAGCAAGGGTTTAAATACTCCGTGCACGGAAACGATGAAATTAGCCAAGTTGAAGCCGATGCTTAGCAATTTAGGTAGTAGACCGAACGGAGGGAGATGTACTGGTAATTAAACCAACTCGCACCGCAAACAAAACCCCCAAATCATCGGTGAACTGAGGCTAAGGTGAAAACGATGAAGGTTAATTTGAAACAAATACTTACCTTGCCTGCAAACGCGATGGAGCGTCCGGAACGAAGATGGACTGTTGGGTAATTGGTCAGCCGAGACGAAGAACAAGAAACATATATCCGCGATCGATGTGCGTTCCATGGACGCTTAGGCTAGAGGAAGAAGCAAAACTCATATGACACAAGTTGGAAACCGGGAACAAGATTTTCGAAGCCGCTCGAAGGTTACCCCGGTGAGTTAAGCCGATTGTTTTTCGTTCGTGAGAAACCCCCATCGACCAACCGAGCAAAGGGAGGAGACGGAACAGAACCCTAGGGCCGCACACTCGCTCCGGATGCTCCCTCGGCGAGGCGCGGCAATGACCGAAGAGTCGATTCACAGCGGGGTAGGCATTTACCCAACCCTAACAAATTTGCACCGTTCTGATTCCGGGTTGCTATCGGCGGCCGATGCTCGCTGAGCTCGGATCGGGAGCAGGTAGCGAATGGATAATCTCGAGGCGATGATGCGCACTCGCATCCCAAGTTCGAAAAAAACAATGATACACATATTTCGAGAGTTAAAGTTGCATTGCTAGTTCGAAGCCTCCGGATCTATATTATGAAACTCAAATGCCATGTCAAAGATATGTGGTAAATAAATGTACATAACGCATATCAATCAAACTTGTATCACCGTAATCACAATACATTGTAACAAATACATTGTTAAATGTCAAATCGTTTCATAATTGCAAAGTGGCAAAATGATATTATATCTAATCCCCGAAGTTAACAGCTAAATATATATTAATTATTGCTGGAGTAATTTCATTCTATTAGGTATGTGTGACGTAGGTTCTCAGAGAAAGATTCATGCTTTGGAGAGGTATGACTATATATGTTGTACAAACCATATTTGTGAGAGATTCATGATTTAAATATATGAAATTTTAAATAAATATTTTTTTTGATTTATTTATTTAATTTTGTTCATTATATATTATGATCTAATCTTGTAATTTATAGATTTGACATTATCTATTTGTAACTTACTTAGTCATTACTCGATGTGTTTTCTCTTTTAATACCATCTCGAAGCTCAAATTGAGAGATGTATTTGATTTATTTTTAATCAAATATTCTAGTACATGACATTGATTATTTTTTTAATTCATAAATAAAATCACATAGATCATATGATACTTTTGTTTTTCTTATTTTATTGTGTTCATTTAATTAATTTATATATCTCTATCCTCGATAATTATTAACCGGTTGATAATTGACATGATCCTTATTCATTTCTTGCAATCTTTATTGAGCTCATTTATTTGTGAATATATATTGTTGGTAGAATAAAATGTATTAGATATTTCTTGTATGTATTGTTTGTAAGTGATTCAATAAATGATATCCAGCTTACCTCATATTACATTTAATTGAATACCATTACACTCGTGTTATCTAGCCCGTGTTTTTCTTTTAATATAGGTCCGAGTTATTTATTTAATTAGTTAATTTAATTATTCATTCAATCCATGGATCCTATATTCACATATAAGTTTATTTCCAAAAGCTAAATCTTTAAAATTTTCATTCTCTTTTGTTGATATAGAAATTTTTTATAAATTATTAATTACAAAGAATAACTGCCCTATAGAGGGAATGAATCTATCCTAAAGTGGGAAGATCCTTGGATCCTCATCGAATGTCTTCTTAAGTTGTTCCCTATCACAATGATTTTGGAACCAATATTTTGGTGGCATTGTTTGGATCGAACTATAAAGATTTTGTTTTCCTAGTAATTGATAAATTGTTAAGTTGGTGACCTACTCGGTTAACAATATCACACTCACACACTCCTTGAGGTTTCATGAAAATATTTCTTAGGATTTTGTTTCTAAATGATTTGATCCTCTTAATTTTTTAAATATACCAGGTTTTCCAAATGAAATTCCGGATTTTGATGAATGGGATGCTTGGTTGCCCCCACTTTTGAGAAAGTGCAAATGATTCGATTCAACATTTCATTGAGTTCCATGGTTGCATTCCCAAAAAATTAGTTTTACCATGAATATCTAATCATGAAATTGTTCATGATGTATTTGGAAGGTAACATGTGACAAGGGTATACTGGAAGTTTTGCTGAGTAGTATTTCATCTTTAAAATATTTTCATGCATTTTTTTATGAACGTTATAGAATTATGTATTCCTTTGAATTGCTTCTCAAGATTGTTTCCATTTGAATGATGATTGCAATAAATATTACTTAGGTTTTCAAGAAAGTGAATCATGTGTTAAAGATTAAGTTGTATTATGGTAAGACTAATATGACATTCTAATGAAATGTGCGTACGTACTCTCTCTTGCCCACGCAGTGAATATTTAACTAGGCTAGACATTTTTTTCTAGTTTTTATTTCGAAGAGAACCCTAAGGAATATAATGATTTTCGATTACAAACCTTGAATTTTTTTCTTTTTTATTTGGTTCCGCTAATCATTATACTAATAAAATATATGAATAAAGCCATGTTGAGGAAGAAATTATGTACCATAAAAACATCAACATTATCCATTCATGATTGTGTGAGATCAACCATCAACTTTAGAAGACCTTTTTAAAACAAAATAGGTATGTGATAGTGTTTTCAGTATTTGTGATATCAATCCACATAGAGTTTTTTGTTGATTATTCTAAATCGTGCATATACAATAAGTTTGATGATGAGAAATTAACCTTGTGTCATAATATTGAAATAAGAGATGATTTAGATACGTGTTCTCGTTTACAACCCATATGTAATTATGAATCCTTTAATACCGGTACACATGAAAAATAATTGGTTTACCGTTCTTCCATAATAATGAACCCGTTTATGGTGATTGTATTGTTTAATGTACAAATTATGCATTTACCCAAGGGTTATTAATGTGTTGAACTTATGGTTATTATTTTACTTTCAAATTATATTACGACTAACCCTATGACAATAGAGTTTCCCTGAGGGAGAAACATACATAAATTATTTTCAAAAACAAGTTACTAAAATTTCAAGGTCCTATTCATCAAAATTTCATGTAGGGATACATGATTTTGTTGAACACTAGATGATTGCATATTTTGGATCCTCAAGTTATCAACCGAAACATATTTCAAGAAGATCTGGTAAATGAATTATTCCCTTGTTTTCTTTTCGACAATTGAACATATTATTGTTTTTTTATAAGTATGAAGCCCAAAAAACTGAACCCCGCTATTTGGGAAGATCTTAACCTCCAGTTAATACCGGCTTTATGATTTCTTTGATTATTCAAACACATGTCGATATAAATTGTTGTACGTAAATAAAACTTTTTTATTACACATATTTTATGGTCGTTAGATTTAGAAGAGATAAACATGAATTTTTTGTGTGTTAAAAAACCTTAGTGATCACTATAAGAATGAAATATGGGTTCATGATTCCTTTGTCCACTCTATATTGATGAGTTTGGGACATGTTTCTAAATATTTTTTTTCATATGAGTAGGTTGAAGAGTAATTTTTCTTTCCAAAGGGCTCAAACCTTATCTCTATGATAGTTTGAAAATTCATATTCGGTATTTCTCGACCAAATCCTTATTTTATTGCATCCCCTTACAAATAAATATAATGAAGTATTGCATTAACTTGTGAATGTTAAAACTATAAAACTCAAGGTTTTGATTTCACAAAATCTAATGATACCAAAAAATCTTGTTGTAGTGGGTAGTTACATTCATACTCCATGCATGAGACCTTCTAATCATCGTATTATTCGTGACTAAATAAAACTAATCCCTTTTCGGAATAGGGGGATGCGGATAAATATATCGAGGCTATGAACGCTCATCGACAATAGAGTGATATATGTGGTACTAGGTCACGCCGTGCATAATCATCCCACTAGTTTCTTCAAAATGGGGAATGTTGACATATTCGTCAGGATTATTGATGCTCACTAGTAAGTGAGCAAGGTTAGTGGTATTGGGTCAAATCCTAGTGCATGATAACTCTATGATTAATTAACCGGTGAAATAAAACTGAAGCTATGCAACTTATGCTTATATATGAATGAAAAAGTAACAAAATTTCTTGTTCAATATATTGGATGACTCCACTATGCCTATGGATTCTCATTGAAAACGAAGTAATGCCCAAGTTTGGAAACTTGTGTAGTGGAAACAAAATGGAAAATAAACCTTGATAACTAGTCTTATGGTTCCATTTGAACTTTATTTTTAAGATGAAATCCATCCTTGTAATATTAAACTAGTACCATACTTTTTGCAATATTTCAATACTAGAATACTGAGTTATTTTTATGGTTTTTGAAATGCTCCTATGAAGGTTGAGACATATATAAAAATATGGTTTCTATGCCCTCAAATCATTATTGTAATCACACCCTAATAGACCGAAATATATGGAAAAAATTGTTTTGTATACGCAACAATGACCGATCTCATACATATATACGCTAGGATTTCATGTGATTGATATGTGTTTCGCGATTGTTGTTAATTAGCTACAACTTAAAGATGAAAATATTTTTTATTCTCTTTCCTAGGATAGGTTTGGTTTTGCATTTTGATGCATTGAAAGTTTCCTTTTCCTCCTATTCACAAATGAAGGTTTTTTTCTTAATAAATGAATAAGACACTAGCTCTACGGTTTCGATGCCTCGCAGGAGGCACCATCCCCGGTAGGTGTTGAATGTTGTCACTAAATTTGACTCCATTTAAAACTAAGTTACCTCTGCAGATTTCTCCTTCCATAATTCCATATTAAATATACTAATGTTTCCCTCATCATTTGACTTATTTTCATATTCCTATGATAAAAATTTCATGCTCAAATATTCATAGCAAAAATATTCATGTTTTTCAATAATAGTATTATTATTATAATAGTCATTATAATTTATAATAATTATTATATAAAATAAGAAATTAAGATTTGTAATTATAGATACATAATTATAAAAAGCAATATAACTATAAATTATTATTATTATTACAACAATTTAAATAATTACAAAAAAAATTAGAAATAAAAAGTTAAATATAATAATTCTAAAATTGAAATAAAACATAATAAAAAAATATATAAAAAAAATATAAAATAGCTAAGTTAACCCCTAACTGACCTTATTCTTTACCCCATGCAAATGTGAATGAACATTTCTTTTAGAACTTTAACTTTTCTTAGAAATACTAAGTGGGGGTGTGAATCCGTATTTCATGCCTAATTAAATTTAACATAAATTTTGTTTTCTTCTTCAAATTCATATGTTCCATAATTTCATTACCATCCAAATGCGTTATCGATATGAACATATTCAAAGAAATCATGAGCAACATTAAACATAAGAGGATGTAAACTATAAATGCAACACACCAACACATAGGGACACTCGCATTTTAGGTGGAAACCCAATTTGGGAGAAAACCACCATTGTTGTCGGTCTTATTTTATTTCTTATTATAAAGAAAATCCTTTTTACATGTTGCGACTAGCATAGAATCTTAATAGTATGTAAGCTCCTACCCGGCAAGAGGCAACAACCTCCACATATTCCCTAGTTCCGACAATAAGGGAAGCTACTACTCTCTTATCAAGTTTACCGAAACCTATGAGAAGGAAGCTCCAATGCTAAACATCTTTTGGGGATCATATTTCAAATATTTCACATTGGATCCACCTAACTCAAACACACATCTAAAACTTTAGGCCATGTTTCTATAAAATTTCAAACTAGACCCACAACCACCATTATGCTCAATATGAATAACTAAACACAAAGATACTCAATAACCAACTGAAATTAATCATTGATCAACCAACCAATGTTGACCAATACCATGTCAATCTCTTTGTTTATAAATATTGTCAATATTCAGACAAATCTCACATTAACCAAGCCAATATTTGTTATATGCATCTTTTTCACCCTCATGTGATTCATGATTGTCGATTTGGCCTCGGGCACCCATTCCCACGAGACTTGAATAAATTTCATAAAAAATGTTGTTTAAAATCCCATACGTGGGTATGCCCGCACTTTTCCGCGTGTATACGCGAGTTCAAAGATACTTTTCGCGTATGCCATTAAAATCATTTAAAAAATATATAAAAAATCCCTATTTTTCGAGGCCGGGTTGATGGTTATTCCTTTAATTCAACCACCCCGACCGTGCAATCGTATTTCTAACGATTGAAACTACTTTGAGGAAGTATAAAAGCCCCTCATGTGCATGGCCTAAGGGAGAGAAAATTATGACATTATACTGTTGGAGCCCAATTCAAGTCCGATTTCCCATGCCTTCGCACTTCCCGCATTTTTACAGAAAGAAGCCCTTGTTTCCTGGAGATGTTCATCGGCTCATATGTCATCCCGTGTGCACAAGTCTTGAAAGTATCCTCGTGAGGCAAGGGCGGGACGGATCCCTGATGACGGTCTATTCGAAGATCGTGGAAGGATTTAGGTGATCTCTCCACCTTTCTATCATTGTACATGTTGTTCGTAATGAAGAAGAACCATCTTGTTCCCGAATTCACGTGTTAATATCTCGCTTTGCATATGTGAAAATATTATTAATTAAGTATTTATTATTGTTTATGTATGATGTTTCACATGGATTAAACTAACATTTAGGAAAGATATATCCCGGCATAACCAGATTTTCATGCATGTCTCTTCTTGATTTCCGGGTTGAAGAGGAAGAAGGATTGCTGAGGTTTGGACCCTGGGATATACATCAAACGTAGGATCTGCGGGTGAGTTCTACGACCTATAATATCTAGTTTTTAACGTATAAGTGTGGTTGTGTGAGTCCTTCTTGACTAGCATGCCCCGATCCGTGGAGGTTTTGACCCAACGACCTCTAGGGAGTTATTTCCCGAAAACATCGCGACTCCACCGGGGATCGCATTCTTGTATCCCCCGTTGGGTGGTTTCCACCGTTTTAAAGGTTTCCAATAGTTTTAATCATTATTTCTGGCCCGCTAGTTTTTTTCTCGCCGACTAAAGACCCGTGCCTCAGCTTGCGCTCGATCATTTTTTTTCATTATTTACCTTTCCATACACTAGTTTTCCTACACGTACGCATATACACACATTTTTTGGTGAAAGGAAGTCGTGTATACGCGTTTTTCCTTTACCACGCGTCACGTATGCACGCTGTTGCAAAATCGTGTAAGTAGCGTATGCCTAGGCAAATTTTTGAAATTTTTTGATTTTTTGACTCTTTTTGGTCTTGTCTCGCTCAGTGGTGACCTATTCTGCGTTGTCTTTTTTTAGTCTCTGGATTGTGTTGAAGGTGGTTATTAGTATTTTCTCTCTTGTTTGGTTGAAGACCGGCTCTGCCTTGGCAAAATCTTGTTTTTGTAGTGCTTTCGTATTTCGGTCCGAGTACCAAGATTCTCTTTTTTGGGGATTCTTGGTTGTTTGCGCTTTAATCGTACGTAGAGCTCTCGCTCATATGCTCTTTCCTAACTTTATGTCTTGCTTTGCACTTTAATTTTTGCCTTCTTTTCGGTTGGTTTTCTTTATCTCATTTGACTAGGTCTTGTTGCAATTTTTGAGGAGTCCTTTTTGGGTCTTTGAAGTTTTGTTTCACTGCAAGATTGTGCTATTCTTTCCGGGCTGAGTGCCATCAAGTTTCTTTTCTTCCTTTTGCTCGTATAAATCTTGCTACGAAGTGGCACTATAAGATTTGGAGCATTTTTTGTTGAATTTTTGCTTGAAATTCGCAGATTTTTTGGTTTGGGAATTGGATAGTTCTTCTTGGTCTCTTTGAAATCTTCTTTTTATAAAATTCAAAAGCTCAAAAACATTTTTTTTGCCATTGCCTTTGTTTTGCATTTTTGTTTTGGTTTCTTTCTTCTTTGTTGAGATTTCTTACCTTCTGTTTCGACTTGATTTGGGAAGGGAATTTTCATTGGTTTCTTTCTTATTTCGAGCATATTTTTGGTGTCTTTATACCGAGAGTTTTTTGATTTGGGAACTAGCTTTGTGGAAAACCGGAAAAGTGATAGAAACCCGGATTCTTGGGAATTTCTCTTTGCTTTGTTAGATTTTGCATCTTAGAATTGGCATGCTCTTAGTAATTTGCATTAGGCGCACTTGAACATTTGTAGTCTTTTTCATAAATTTTGCGAGTGTGAGGTTTGTTATCTCGAAAAGAAAAAAAATAGTCTCGTAGAACCCATGTAGAAATTTTTTTTTCATCGAAAGGCAATCATCGTATCCGCATGTAGTTTGGTTTTTCATTAATTTCTTTTTCTCGCATCATAAAACATCACGAGTTTCATTCCCATATTCCCTTGACTTAATATAATGAGCCCAACTAAAATAAGCACAATAATTTAAAAACAACTAGCAAGTTTTTTATTAAGTGTCATACATCAACTAGCTAGGTTGTAGGGCCTTGGATTAGGTGAGTGAGAGAGTTAACTCTCCAAGGCTACTCAAACTAAAACATAGAAGTTTATTAAATGAGCGAAATCCAACACCGTTAGTGGACTCAGAAAGCTCCTCCTCCAAAGAGTCAGCGCAGGGGAAGTGAAGGTTGAGAAGAGAGATACCCCTCTCCGATTTACCGGATCTTTCCTTAAGACCGTTCCGCCCAGTGCCGACACGGATTGGTGCCCTTAGTTGCCACTCCTAGGTTCCACACACGTGTGATCGCGGGGGGAATACCCGTGGTACACGAGGGCGTACGTCGTATCACTCTCCGAGCGGATTTCAGAGGGTGCCCGACGAAGCTTGGGTACTTGCAATCGGCAAAGGCCGTTGTTAGGAGGTCGCGAATCTGTTTCCTATTACCTTCGCTAGTAGGCTCCGGGCCGTAACTATCCTAGACTACTGAGGTCCTATTTTTTTCGCTTTCTCATATTTTTGGTGTCCGATCCTAATCACCCGGAGCGGAAATACCCGAAGGCCGCTTTTCGCTTGGTCGCATCTTAGGGATTTTTGTAGTGAGTGCTCTTGTCCTCCTAGCTTGCCTAGCTTTATACTTTTTTTATTCTAATTAATTTGTTAAAGTGGCTGATCGAGCGCTTCTTCGATCGAGGAGAGTTCGGGTTATCTCTCGAAAGTGTTGAGCCTTTCTTCAAGAAGGTGTAGGAGTAATATAGCAGGGTGAATATCACCCGCGGGTATTTGGACGCGAGGGAGAGAGGTCTCCACAAGGGCCGAAGGTTTTGTAGTCGGTTCCGTGTTGGTTCCGAGAGGAGCGCTCCGCTCACCTCGAGAGTCTTATTTCCGAGAGGAGAAGAAGTAGAAGCAGAGGAAGTATCTCGGCTTTTTGAATCACTTCCATCTCCTCTTCCTCTTGATTATCCATTTTTTGTTGAGTACATCTGGACCGAGTCGAAAGACTAGAAATTCCTTATCCATCCTATTCATACCTTTCGATGGCCACGATCGGGAACACGGCGCCTTCAGCTATGAGTGTCGCAGCATTAAGACTCCCGCTTCAAGAGAAGGAGGAGGCACGATTGCTATATCTTCGATCGCTTCTAGTACCGCCGTGTTTGGCCCCGGTTTCACCCAAGCACAAGCTTCTCAATCTGTCCTTTTGTTTTGGAATGCCCACTAGTGGGGATTCCTTCGTTTTCCTTTTTCGCCGTCGCAACTACGTCCGAACCCATGTCCTCCATGGCTAGTGGGTCGCCTTCTTTTTCAAGTGTCCCTCTTTGGAAGTGGGCATATTCCTAGTTCGAATCCTTCCTTAGGGTCTTTTCCTTTTGACTTCTCGTACTCGCAGTTTTAACCCTTGAGTCCGGAGGTCGCAGTTCGACTACCTTTACGCAGTGTGAAACCCCGTGATTTACAGCAAGTGCGGGTAGGGAATCGCTTTCTCGCTAGTCAACAAGGGAATGAATATTTCCCTTCGTTGAGTGCTTACTGGACTTTTTTCCCCTCTTTCTAACACTGGAACCCCTACCAGGGGGGTTTCCTCTTTCATTCACTACTCTGAAACCGGTCCGTCTATGGTAACTCTCACATTGGGAGGGGGTCCTTCTCCGAATCGCTGGGGTCCTATGGCCCAACATTTTCTACGAGTTCTTCTCCGGCAACCCTGGGTGCCTCATCAAATCCGGGTTATTCTTTTCGTAATGTTGGGAATTCATCCCACCAAGGATGGAAACCTCAAGCTCCTCCTCGTTTACCTTTTTTCTCGGCAACGTTGAACTTGCCGCATTTGTCGAAAATTTGATGAATGATCCGATCCGATATAGTCCGGGTGGCCTCCGTTCCTACCAAACTACCTTCGGACATTCCAAAGTTTGAAGGCAAGAATGGAGAGGACCCGACCGATCATATCACCGCTTTCCATTTATGGTTTTCATCCTAACCCGATCGAGGATTCGATTAGGTTGAGGTTATTCCAACGCACCTTGACTAGAAATGCTGCAAAATGGTATATTGAGTTAACCGGGGGCAGTTTTGCTATGTTTGGAGATCTGGCTACCACATTTCTAAACCATTTCCAGTTGCCTGTCCATTATGATGCCAGGACTGAGCTCCTAGTTAATTTTAAATAGGACGATGCAACCCACATTTCTGATCATATTCAGGAATGGTGGAGAAGGAAGAGGCTTATTAAAGCTCATATTCCAGGAGAATTCCTTTTGGAATGGTTTCTGAAATCTTTGCAGTTAGATATTTCTAAGGATGTATCCCTTTCAGGGGTATTTTTCGAGGAGCAGGCCATTTTTAGGGCCCAACAGCTTGAATTGATATATTCTCAGTCTGGAGTCCTTCATAAATATTTTCCTAATGCTCTTCACTCCAAATTAGATTTATCCAAGACTAAACCCGGTCCTCATGGTGATGGACTAATTGGGTCGATCAATAGTGGTGCAACTAACCTGCTTAGTCAATCGCAACAGTTGTCTATACAATCTGCTTCTTCTGGTCAGGCTGTGCCTGCTGAGTCATCGCCTTCTCAATCTTTGTCAGTAAATGCCGTTCAGACTTCTAACCCTAAAGAAAATCAAAAATCCGAAGGGAAGAAGAAGGGACGGAATAATAATAAGAAAAAAGGTAAGAATGGGAAGGGTAATGCAAATAAATCCAACAAGCATGTTGGTGAGGGTCCAAAGGATAAAAAGAAAGTGAAGTTTCCATGCAAATTATGTGCTGGAGACCATCTTACTCACCTTTGCCCTAAAATTCAGGATGCGCAGTGCTTGTTAGCTCAGCAGGGTTCTTCCAGTTCCCAGGCTGTGTTGACAAACCCTTTTCCCCAAGGGCAACAGCTAGTTGTTGGCGCGAATCAAAATACTGGGGCTTCCTCTGGGGGCACCCAGGAAGGGGAAATTCCATCAAACATATACATGATTAGTGCTCACGTGGATGTCGCCACGAGATCCCGTGATTATGGTGAAGATAAGTCTTCGAAAGCCAAGGGTGCTCTCGATGCTACTGAGCCGCTTCACATCACGAAGCCTACTGTTGAACCTATACCTCGGATGCCCAAAGCATCTAATAAGCGTATGACGATTAATCCAAATGCTAGGGCTGCCCAGAACTACTCTATTGTGGAAGATCTGGCACAGAGTCCTTGTGCCATGTCGGCTCTTAAGGTGCTCCAGTCTTGTCCGGCTTAGCGCAGTGCTCTGCTCACTGCTATTGGGGCTGTCGATCCAAAGAACTCTCTTATGATTACATTCGATATGACTAATTTTAAAAAGAGACTCCCCCATCATATGGCTTTTCATATTAAATCATCGTATTGGAAATGCAATATTTTCCAGACGGTCGTTGATGAGGGTGCTTCCACATGTGTGATGTCTCTCACATGTTGGAAGGGAATTGGATCTCCCGCAGCTGTCCCATCTGCTACTCTTCTGACTGCATTTGATGGTCATTATCACAGACCGCATGGTATTGTCCCAGCTTTTCCCATCTGTGTTGGGGGAAAAACTGTAAATATAGAGGTTGAGATAGTTGATGCAAGCTTGGACTACAACCTTCTGTTGGGGAGAAAATGGATTTATGAGATGGATGTCATTGCATATTCATTATTTCAGATTATTTGTTTCCCTCATGAAGGGAGGATTGTTATGGTGGATCAACTGGACTGTCCTCCTGTAGACCCGAATGCATCTACTGACTCAACTATTCCAAAATTGGATAAGGCCAAGTCGCCTGTTGAGAATTTAGGGGATGGAATGTATTCTTCTTTGATGGGTATTTTTGATATTCCACTACCTACTGTTCATATAAATGCAATTTCATCCTCCAGGGCTCCTATTCGAAGAGAGTTATTTAGAACTCATTATTTTTCGGACCCTTGGACCTTACCTTCCCCTACAGCCACATTAGCGGAAGGTCAAGTGGGTGGAATGGCATTTCCGATGTCTCCAGCTGAGATTGCTTATCAATCTATTGTTGACTCTGCAGAGTCCATTCCAGCTCCTCTTTCTCCGAAGGAATTGGATGGCAATGTGGCTCTAGCTTGGACACTTAGTTCTTCTTCTGCCCAGGATTGCCTTGATACCACTCTTCCATCTGAAGAGGCCATCCTGGAAGCTATGACTGGTATAGATAGTCCGTGGGATGATTTGCATCATCGGTCTTACCTTTTACCTAATTTGAGCGAAGTTGAATCAAGTTTCCCAAGCCCTATGTCTCCTGGTCCTGTTCGCCCAGTCGTGAACCCTTTAGCACCAACACATGTATATGCTAAAGGGAACATGGCTGTGATTTCTCTAACTATCCCGGTGAACATTTCCAGGGATCCCAATGTTATAGAGAATGTCTTCATCGGAGCTGAATGTTCCCCTGAAGAGATTCAGATTTACACCGATCTCTTTAAAGAGTATAGGGATGTGTTCGCTTGGTCTTATGAGGAAATGCCTAGTATAGATCCATCTATTGTCCAGCATGAGATCAAGACTTACAAAAATGCTAAGCCTGTGAGGCAAAAACTTCGTCCGGTCAATCCTAGGAAGGCTACAGCTATCAAAGCCAAGGTAGAGAAGTTGCTCAAGGCAGGATTCATTTTCCCTGTTCCTTTGACTGAATGGGTTTCGAACCCTGTTCCCGTAGATAAGAAACAAGGAAAAATTCGAGTTTGCATCAATTTCAGAGACCTTAATAAAGCATGTCCGAAAGATAATTACCCCACACCATTTATAGATCAGATTATTGATGAGTGTGCCAGTAATGAGATTTTCTCCTTCATGGATGGTTTCTCTGGATATAATCAGATTACTATCCATCCTGAAGATTAGCATAAGACTACCTTTATTTGTCCCTGGGGTACTTTTTCTTACAAGAAGATGCCTTTTGGTCTTAAAAATGCTGGGGCTACCTTTCAGCGGGCCATGTCATATGCCTTCCACGACATCAAACAGATTATCGAAGCATATTTGGATGATTTAGCTGCTCATTCTCGAAAGAGAATGGATCATCCTGCTCACCTCTGTCAAGTATTTGATGATGTCGTTTCTATAAGATTAGGTTGAATTTGAACAAGTGTGTTTTCGCAGTCACATCCAGTCGGTTATTGGGATTCATTGTGTCTAGGGAAGGGATTAGGGTAGATCCCTTCAAGGTTGAGGCAATACTTCGGTTGCCTCCCCCGTCGTCTATTCAACAACTTCAAAGTCTACAAGGAAAAGCTAATTTTCTTTGGAGATTTATCGTAAATTATGTTGAAGTTACCAAAGGATTTATGAGATTGTTGAAGAAGGGAGTTCAATTTTTTTGGGATGACTTCGCTCAGCGTTCATTCGATGCTTTGAAAAAAGAATTGACCTCTGCTCCTTTATTGAGTCCACCTGATTATAGCAAGGATTTCCTTTTGTATCTTGCAGCAGCAGAATCTACCATTGGTATGGTTCTGGTTCTGGAAGATGATGCTCTTGTAGAGCATGTTATATACTATCTTAGTCGAGGCTTGGTAGGACCTGAACTCCGGTATACTCCGATAGAAAAGCTAGCTTTAGCAGCTGTTCATGCTGTGCAGCGACTCAGACATTACATTCTTCTACGAAAAACTTATGTTTTGGCAGCAGCCAATCCATTTCAGTTTATTCTTAGTAGGCGAGTGATTGGGGGCAAATACAATAGATGGATTGTGATTTTGTAGGAATTTGATTTTGAGTTTATGTCTGCCAAGTGCAAGAAATCATTAGTTTTCGCGGAATTGGTTTCTGAGTTGCCCGGTGGAGAGGAGATAGTCTATGATGAATCCTTCTCGGATGAACATTTGTTTCTTATCTCTCCATAGGATCCTTGGTATGGAGATATCATTGTGTATCTCCAGACTGCGAAGTTTCCCTCTACTTTTTCGAAAGATGAGCGCCGTAAGTTGCGTCACTTGGCTAAAAATTATTTGATCATTGGTGATGCTTTATACCGTCGAGGGGTTGATTCAATCCTGAGACGTTGCTTAACTCTCGAAGAAGCTGAGGCTGTGCTGAATGATTGCCACAGTGGAGCTTGTGGTGGTCATTTATCTGGGCTTGCTACAGCCCAAAAAATCTTGCGTGCTGGGTACTTTTGGCCTTCAATTTTCAAAGATTGTGTGGAGTCGGTCAAAAAGTGTCATCCGTGTCAAGTCTATACTCGAAAAATGCGCGCTCATCCAGCTCCGCTTTTTCCATTCATTACTGTCGGTCCCTTTACAAAGTGGGGTATTGATTATACTACTTGTAACCCGCCTTCGACTAAAGGTCACAAGTACATTATTGTAGTAGTAGACTACTTCACGAAGTGGGTCGAGGCTATGCCCACTTTTGGGAATGATGGTGAGACTGCAGCTCTTTTTCTTTTCAACCAGGTTATTTCTCATTTTGGTATTCCTAGAGAGATTGTCACTGATCATGGTAGTCATTTTCAGAATAGCATGATGGTTGAGTTGGCTCTAAAATTAGGTTTCTGGCAGGAGCATTTGTCTCTGTATTATCCTCAGGCCAATGGGCAAGTGGAAGTTGTGAATAAATCCTTGAAGACAATTCTTCAAAGGACAATCAATAAAGCTAGATCCAATTGGCATATCATGCTATATCCTGCACTTTGGGCATACAGGACGTCAGTGAAAACTGCAACTGGCTTTACTCCATTTCAGCTAGTTTACGGGTTGGAATCGGTATTTCCCATTGAATGTGAGATTCCTTCTCTTAAGTTAGCTGTTGAACTTCTTCCTGACACTTCTAGTCTTGAAGAACGTCTCCTTCATCTGGAATATCTCAATGAGCAGCGTTGAGATGCCGCCACGATGAATGAAGCGCATAAAAACAGAGTTAAAGTTTAGTACGATAAGGCGGTCAAACCCAGGGTTTTCTCGAAAGGCGACCTTGTTTTGGTCTATGCCCAAGAGAAAGATGCCCTGGGGGCAGGAAAGTTTAAGTCTATGTGGTATGGCCCCTTTATCGTTAAAAAAGTCCTTAAGAAAGGAGCCTATACCTTGGTTGATTTTGAAGGGAATGAGTTGCCGGAGCCTAGAAATGGGCTCTATTTGAAAAATTATTATGCCTAGGCTTTGGCCTGGCATTTTTCTTTGTATATAGTATTTTTTCTTTGTACATATCTGGTTTTTCGATCTTTGATGGGATGGTGATGTTTTTGATCTGCTTTGGCAGGTTGTGTCGGATGTCATGAGTCATTTTGGTTTCGCCGATGGTGCTAGTAGACACACCTGGAACTTGGCTTCCGCGGCTTGGGTGCTTCATCATCCATCCGGTCAGCTGTTAGTATCAAGAGGAGTCTGCATTGGTCCTGCTTCCAATAATATAGTACACTGCAGTTATTTATCTACTCTCGAAGGCAATATCTTTGGGTGTTGATTCGTTGGTAGTTTTCTTGGACTCCCAGCTGGTGGTGTCGCAGTTGAACAATACTTATCGGGTTCGAGATCCATTTTTACTCTGGTTGTTCTTGAGGGTACGTTTGTTACAAAGATCATTTCAATTTTTAACTTTCATTCATATTCCTCGAGCTAACAATTGGATGGAAAACTCATTAGCTAATCAAGAAATTGATTGGCATATTAATCATTCAATACATTAAAATCTAATCATAAAAAACATCATACATTTTTATACATTTGTCACATCACATCAAAAATCGTTGTATATATATCACCAGAGTGTTCAAAAACTATACAAAATTTGGATCCATAAGTTGTACAAAATTAGGGCTTATGCCCGATCATGTTCAAATCTCAAAAAATACACAGTTATCCGGTAAATCATATCTATCTACTCCTATGGTCCCTGCCTAGAAGTTGTGTTCCTATAGAACACGATCGCAGTCGCGACTCGGCGGAATAACCGCACCCAGTCACGAGGTACTCCTACTATCCGTCTCTGGATGGCCTCAGGTAGATCTTCCACTGCAGCCATAGGCACTTGGCGGGTTAACCCCTCTAAGTTCCTCTGTACAACATGGAGGGTTCTGTCTGAGTCTATTGTATCCGCCTTGCCTCTGCGGTGCTTGTGCCGTGGGTAACCATCAGAACAGACTGGTCCAATATTTGTATCATGATCATTACGATATTTTAAGTCACTTTGAATCCAAACAAAAACATGTTTCATTTTTTCACACATATTGAAAAAATCCAAAAAAAAATCATATAAGTTAAAAAATTGCAATCTTACCGACTGTACCCCATGCCGCGCCAGGTGGAAGGACGAGGTCTGGATCGGCACGGAAATCCATCCCAGCATAGGGATATTCCTCCAAAACGATGATTTGTTCTCCCCACCATAGGAATAACTCATCATCCCAGGTGGTTTGGGGAATGTTATAGCATCATTTCTCACCTTCATATGATTCATGATTGCTTTTATGGCTTTGGGCACCCATTCCTACAGACTTGGACAAATTCACTAAAAAACAGTGTAAAAATCCCCATACGCGATTATGCCCAGACTTTTGCGCGTGTATACGTGAGTCCAACTGCACTTTTCCGCGTATGCCATTAAAATCATGAAAAAATATATAAAAATTCCCCATTTTCAGGCTGGGTTGATGGTTACTCAGGTAGTTCAACCACCCCAGCACGTGGCCAACTGTTCCCAACTGTTGAAACTACTTTGAGGGAGTATAAAAGCCCCTCATGTGCATGGCCTAAGGGGGAGAGAGAATTATTGATATTATACTCTGTTGGTATTCCCTATCCAAGTCTGATTCCCCGTGCCTCCTACACTTTCCCAGTTCATTACAGGAAACCCTTGTTTCCTTGAGATGCTCATCTTCCTATATGTCATCTCGTATGCACCAGTTTGGAAGGAATCTTAGTGAGGCAAGGGCGGGACGGATCCGGACGACGGTCTGCTTGAAGATCGTGGGAGGATTCAGGTGATCTCTCCACTCGTTATTTCTGTACATGCTATTTATAATACAGAAGTACCATCTTGTTCCCGAAATATACGTGTTAGTGTCTGCTTACATAGATGAGAATATTGTTATTTAAGCATTCATTATGGTTTATCTGATGTTTTATATGGATTTCACTAACATTTAGAGTAGATATATGTTGTACAACCAGTTCTTCGTGCTTTTTTCCTCTTGTCTTTCAGGTTAAGAAGGAAGGACGGTTGCTGGGGGTTTGGACCCCACGGGATCTGCTTCAACCATAGGACCTACGGGTAACTTCCTCGATCTACTCTATTTAGTTTTTCATGAACATGTATGGTTGTGTGAGTCCTTCTTAAGTAGCATGCCCCTTCTCTGTGGAGGTTTAAGCCCAACAAACCTCTAGGGTGATTTTCCCGGAAACAGAACTGGCGACTCCACTGGGGATCACATTCTTGTGACTCCCCTGTTGGGTGGTTTTAGCTATTTGATAGGTTGCCGACAGTTTTAACTTTCATTTGCAGTCTAGTTTACTTTTTCTCAGTCAGTCTGAAGTCCTGGTTTCTTATCCAGGCTTGATCCTTTTTGTTTTTTCATTATTTACCTTTGTATACGCACTTTTTTATGCACACAGTCACATATACACGCAATTTTGTCTAAAGGAAGTCGCGTATATGCGTGTTTCCTTTAGCACAGTCGCGTATGCACGCTTGTTGCTAAACTGTGAAGTAGCGTATATCTAGGCAGATTTTGAATTTTTGGATTTCTTGACTTTTTAGTCCTTTCTGGCTGTGGAGACCTGTTCCTACAATGTCTTTGTACTCTCTGGATTGTGAAGAAGGTGGTCTTTTGTCTTTTCTCTCTTTCTTTTGATTGAAAACTAGTATTTTTGGCAAAGTGTTGTTTCTGGTGCTGGCACTTCTGGTTTGAGTACCAAGATCGCTTTCTGGGCATTCTTGGCTATTCTGCTTTATCATAACAGAGAGCTCCTGCTCATTTACTCTCTCCTGTCTTTATGTTTTTCTTAGCACTACGATTTTTTCCCGTTTCTTGATTGGTTTTCTTGAGTTCAGTTGGCTAGGTCTTGTTGCAACTTTTGAAGAGTCTTTTTGGTTCTTTGGAGTTTTTGCTTGCGGCAGGATTGCACTATTATTTTAGGCTGAGTGACTGAGTTTTCTTGTCTTCTTTTGCTTGTATTGATCTTGCTACTAGTTAGCCTTATAAGATTTGCAGCATTTTTGGAAGTATTTGCTTGAAATTCAGTATTGATTGGCTTGGAATTTTATAGTTTTACTTGGTCTTTTCGAACTCTTTTATAAAACAAAAAAGCTCAAAAAACATTTTGCTTTGCTGTTTGCTTTTGTTTTTGCATTTTTGTTTTCGTTTCTTTGTATCTTTTGAAGCTTGATTGAAGTTTCTTGCCTTTGGATTTTGGCTTAATAATTGGAAGGGAGTTGTCATTCATTTCTTCCTCTTGTTTTTAAGCATCTTTGGTGTCTTCATATTAAGAGTTCTTGATTTCGGGAACTAGCTTTCTGGACAACCAAGAAGAGTTAAAACTGAAGGACTTTTGGGAAAATTTCACTCTGCTTTAGGAGATTTTGCATCTTAGGATTTGCATGCTTGTAGTGATTTGCATTAGATGCATTTAATCATTTAGTCACTTTCATAGTTTTTGTGAGTGTGAGTTTTCTATCTGAAACGGAAAAGTATAATTGTTAATCTCGTAGAACCCATGTAGAAGTTGCTTTTCATCGAAAGAAAATAACTGCATTTTGCATGTAGTTTGGTTTTTATTAATTTCTTTCTGCGTCAAAACATCATAAGTTTCATTTCCACATCCTTGTGACTTAACATAACAGCCCATTAAAATAAGCGATATAATTTAAAATCAACTAGCAAGTTTTCTAAGTGTCATACACCAACTAGCTAGGTTGTAGGGCCTTAGATTAGGTGAGTGGAGAGTTAACTCTCCAAGGCCGCTCAAACAAAACATAGAAGTTGATTAATTGAGCGAAATCCAACTCCGTTAGGTGGACCGGGAAAGCTCTCCTCCAGAGAGTCAAGCGCAAGGGGAAGTGAAGGCTAAGAAGAGGGATACCCCCTCTCCGATTGGCTGAATCTGACCTCAAGACCGTTCCGCCCGGCTTCTGATACGGATTGGTTCCCATAGTTGCCACTCCTAGGTTCCACATAGGTGACTGCGGGGGGGAATACCCGTGGTACCTGAGGCAGACGTCGCATCACTTTCAGCAGTACTTCTGGGGGGTGCCCTTGCGAAGCTTGGGTGCTTGAGCCGGCAAAGGCTGTCGTTAGGAGGTCGACATAACTGTTTCTGATACCTTCGCTAGTTGTTCTGGGCCCTAATCATCCCAGACTGCTTTCGGGAGGTCCTATATTTCACTTTCCTGTATTTTGGTGTCCGGTCCTCATCACCCGGAGCGGAAATACTTGGAGGTTGTTTGCTTGATTGTATCTCAGGGATTTTTCTTTTAGTGAGTGCTCTTTGCTCCTATCTTGCCTAGCTTTTCACCTTTTTGAGTCTAATTTAAAATCTATAAAAGTGGCTGATCAAGCGCCTCGTCGATCGAGGAGAAACTGGGGGTTATCTCTCGAGAGTCCAGAGCCTTCTTCGAGAAGGCGTAGGAGTGATTTAGCAGATGGTTACCACCCTGTGGCATCTGACGCGGTGGAGAGAGATCCTCCACAAAGGTCTGAAGGTTTCATAGCTGATTCTGGTGTCGGTTCCGAGAGGAGCGTTCCGCTCACCTCGCGAGTTTTATTTCCTTAGGAAGAAGATTTTCAAATTGAAGAAGTACCTGAACCTCCTTCGTCAGGTCCATCTCCTCTTCCTCCTGATTCTCCATTCATTTTTCAGTACATCGGACCTAAGTCTGAGAGACCGGAAGATCTTCCGTATCATTCATACCTTTCGATGGCCACGACTGGGAACACGGCTTCTGCCGTGAGTGCTGCAGGCATTCAGACTCCTGCTTCTGTTGAAGGAGGGGGCACTATTGCTTTATCTTCGATTGCTTCTAGTGCTGTTGTGTTTGGCTCTGGTTTCACCCAAGCACATGCTTCTCATTCTAGTCCCTTTTGTTCAGGGATGCCCTCTAGTGGGAATCCCTCTTTTTCCTTTTCCGCTGCTGCAGCTGGATCTACACCCATGTCTTCCATGGCTAGTGGATCAGCTTCTTTCCAAGGGTTCCCCTTCGAAACTGGACACATTCCTAGTTCGAATCCTTCTCTAGGGTCCTTTCCATTTACTTCTCAGACCCAGAGTTTCAACCCTTGGTCTAGGGGGCAAAGTTCGACTACTTTTACAGGTTGGAACCCTGTGTTCACTACAGCGGGGGCAGGGAATCAGTTTTACGCAGGTCATCAAGGGAATGCTTCTTTCCCTTTGTCGAGTGCTTATCAGAATTTTTCTCCTCTGTCTAATGTCTGGAACCCCTACCAGGGGCTTTCCTCTTCATTTAATACTTCAGCGGGGGGAACTGATCTGGGCTTTGGTAACTCGGTGTGGGGAGGAGGTTATTCTCCTTTTTCTACGATTCCTTTTTGGCAACCTGGTGCCTCATCAAATCCAGGGTATTCTTTTCAGAATGTTGGGAACCCATCCCATCAAGGATGGAATCCTCAGGCTCTACCTCACTTACCTTTTCTGGCAACGTTAAACTTGCCAGATCTGTCGAAGTTGACTAATGATCCGATTCGTTATAGTCCGGGGTGGCCTCCGGTCCTTACCAAAATTCCTTCAGATATTTCAAAGTTTGAAGGTAAGAATGGAGAGGATCTGGCTGACCACATCACCACTTTCCACTTATGGTGTTCTTCGAACTCCCTGATCGATGATTCGATTAGGTTGAGATTGTTTCAACGCACCCTAACTGGAAATGCTTCCAAATGGTATATTGAGCTAACTGGGGGCAGTTTTGCTACATTTGGAGAATTGGATGTCACATTTATAAACCATTTTCAGTTGCCTGTCCGATATGAGGCTGGGACGGAACTCCTGGCTAATTTTAAGCAGGACAAAGCAACCTACATTTCTGATCACATTCAGGAATGGAGGAGAAGGAAGAGGCTTATTAAAGCTCATATTCTAGGAGAATTCCTTCTCAAATGGTTTCTAAAATCTCTCCAGTCAGACATTTCAAAAGATGTATCCCTATATGGGGTCAGATGGAACTGATCTATTCTCAGTCTGGGGTCCTTTATAAATATTTGCCCAATGGTCCTCGCTCCAAATTAGATTTATCGAAAACTAAGCCCGGTCCTCATGGTGATGGGCTTGTCAGATCGATCAATAGTGGTGCAGCCAGACTGCTTACTCAACTGCAGCAGTTGTCTTTGCAATCTGCTCCTTCTAGTCAGGTTGTGCCTGCTGAGTCATCGCCTTTCCAGTCTTTGTCCATAAATGTTGTCCAAGCTTCTGATCCCAAAGGAAATCAACAATCCGATGGGAAGAAGAAGGGATGAAATAACAAGAAGAAGGGCAAGAATGGGAAGGGTAATGCAAATAAAACCAACGAGCGTGTTGGTGAGGGTCCAAAGGAGAAAAAGAAAGTGAAGTTTCCATGCAAGTTGTGTACTGGAGACCATCTCACACACCTTTGCCCTAAAATTTAGGATGCGCAGCGCTTGTTAGCCCAGCAGGGTTCTTCTAGTTCCCAGGCTGTGTTAACAAACCCTTTTCCCCAAGGGCAGCAATTAGTTGTTGGTGCGAACCAAAATCCTGGGGCTTCCTCTGGGGGCACTCAGGAAGGGGAAATTCCATCGAACATTTTTATGATGAGTGCTCACGTGGATATCGCTATGAGATCCCGTGATTATGGCGGAGAAGAGTCTTCGAAAGCTAAGGAAGTTCCTGATGCTAATGAGCCACTTCACATTACGAAGCCTACTTTTGAGTCTATGCCTCGGATGCCCAAAGCATCTTCTAAGTGATCAACGATTAATCCAAATGCTAGGGCTGCCCAGAACTACTTGATTGTGGAAGATATGGCACAGAGTCCTTGTGCTATGTCAGCTTTAGAGGTACTCCAGTCTTGTCTGGCTCAACGCAGTGCTTTTCTCACTGCCATTGGGGCTATTGATCCGAAAAATTCTCTTCTGATTACTTTTGATATGACTAATTTTAAGAAGAGACTTCCTCATCACATGGCTTTTCATATTAAATCGTCATATCGGAAGTGCAATATCTTTCGAACGGTTGTTGATGAGGGTGCTTCCACATGCGTGATGTCTCTCGCATGCTGGAAGACACTTGGATCTCCCAAAGCTATTCCATCTAGCACTATTCTTACTGCGTTCGATGGTCATTCTCACAGACCCCATGGTATTGTCCCAGCTTTGCCCATCTGTGTTGGGGTAAAAACTGTCAATATAGAGGTTGAGGTAGTGGATGCAAGCTTGGACTACAACCTTCTGTTGGGGAGAAATTGGATTTATGAGATGGATGCCATTGCATCCTCATTATTTTGAATTATATGTTTCCCCCACGAAGGGAGGATTGTTACAGTGGATCAACTGGACTGTCCTCCTGTAGACTCGAATGCGTCTACTGACTCATTTATTCCTAATTTGGATAATACTAAGGCGCCTGTTGAAAATTTAGGAGTTGGAATGTATTCTTCCTTGATGGGTACTTTTGATATTCCTCCTCCTACGGTTCATATTAATGCTATTTCATCCTCCAAGGCTCCTCTTTGAAGAGAGTTCTTTAGAACTCATTATTTTTCGAACCCTTGGACCTTACCTTCCCCTACTGCCACATTAGCAGAAGGTCAAGTGGGTGGAATGGCATTTCCGATTTCTGCAGCTGAGATTGCGTATCAGTCTATTGTTGACTCTGCAGAAAACATCCCAGCCCCTCTTTCACCAGAAGAGTTGGATGGTGATGTGGCTCCGGCTTGGACACTTAGTTCTTCTTCTACCCAGGATTGTCTTGATACCACTCTTCCATCTGAAGAGGTCATCCTGGAAGCCATGACTAGTATAGATAGACCGTGGGATGATTTGCATCATCGGTCTTACTTCTTACTTGATTTGAGCGAAGTTGAAACAAGTTTTCCAAGTCCTCCATCTCCTGGTCCTATTCACCCAGTCTTGAACCCTTTAGCACCAACACAGGTTTATTCTGAAGCGAACATGGCTGTGATCTCTCCTACTATCCCGATGAACATTTCCAGGGATCCCAATATTATTGAGAATGTCTTCATCGGAGCTGAATGTTCCCGTGAAGAGGTTCAAATTTACACCGAGCTATTTAAAGAGTATAGGGATGTATTCACTTGGTCTTATGAGGAAATGCCTGGAATAGACCCATCTATTGTCCAGCATGAGATCAAGACGTATGAAAACGCTAAGACGGTGAGGCAAAAACTTCGTCCGGTCAATCCTAGGAAGGCAGCAGCTATCAAAGCTGAAGTTGAGAAGCTGCTTAAGGTGGGATTCATTTTCCCTGTTCCTTTGACTGAATGGGTTTCAAATCCTGTTCCCGTAGATAAAAAGCAAGGAACGATTCGAGTGTGCATTGATTTCAGAGACCTAAATAAAGCATGTCCTAAAGATAATTACCCCACACCATTTATCGATCAGATCATTGATGAGTGTGTCGGTAATGAGATTTACTCCTTCATGGACGGTTTCTCCGGATATAATCAAATTACTATCCGTCCTGAAGATCAACATAAGACTACCTTTATTTGTCCCTGGGGTACATTTGCATACAAGAAGATGCCTTTTGGTCTTAAAAATGCTGGGGCTACCTTTCAGCGGGCCATGTCATATGCCTTTCATGACATCAAAAATATTATCGCGGCGTACTTAGATGATTTAGCTGCTCATTCTCGAAAGAGGATGGATCATCCTGGTCACCTTCGGCAAATATTTGAACGATGTTGGTTCTATAAGATTAGATTGAATCCGAACAAGTGCATTTTCGCAGTTACATCCGGCCTGTTATTGGGATTCATTGTGTCTAGGGAAGGGATAAGGGTAGATCCCTTCAAGGTTGAGGCAATACTTCGGTTGCCTCCCCCGTCCTCCATCCATCAGCTTCAAAGTCTACAAGGAAAGTCTAATTTTCTTCGGAGGTTTATCGTCAATTATGCTGAAGTTACAAAGGGATTTATGAGATTGTTTAAGAAAGGAGTTCCTTTCCTTTGGGACAACTATGCTCAACGCTCATTCGATGCTTTGAAGAAAGAATTGACCTCTGCTCCTTTATTGAGTCCACCTGATTATAGCAGAGATTTCCTTTTGTATCTGGCAACAGCAGAATCTACCATCGGTATGGTTCTGGTTCAGGAGGATGATGCCCTTACAGAGCATGTTATTTACTACCTTAGTCGAGGCTTGGTAGGACTTGAACTCCGATACACTCCGATAGAAAAGTTAGTCTTAGCAGCAGTTCATGCTATGCAACGACTCTAGCATTACATTATTCTTCGCAAAACTTATGTTTTGGAAGCTGCCAATCCATTTCAGTTTGTCCTCAGTAGGCGAGTGATTGGGGGAAAATACAATCGATGGATTGTGATTTTTCAGGAATTTGATCTTGAGTTCATGTCTGCCAAATCCAAGAAATCATTAGTTTTCGCGGAATTGATCTCCGAGTTGCCCTGTGGAGAAGAGATGATATATGATGAGTCCTTTCCGGATGAACACTTGTTTCTTATCTCTTCACAGGATCCTTGGTATGGGGATATCATTGTGTATCTCCAGACTACGAAGTTTCCCTCTATTTTTTCGAAAGATGAGCGTCGTAAGCTGCGTCACTTGGCAAAGAATTATTTGATTATTGGTGATGCTTTATATCGTCGAGGGGTTGATTCAATCCTAAGACGCTGCTTAACTCTTGAAGAAGCTGAGGCTGTGCTCAATGATTCTCACAGTGGAGCTTGTGGGGGTCATTTATCTGGGCTTGCTACAGCCCAAAAGACTTTGCGTGCTGGATTCTTTTGGCCCTCGATTTTCAAAGACTGTATTGAATCGGTCAAAAAGTGTCATCCATGTCAGGTTTATACTCGAAAAATGCGCGCTCATCCAGCTCCGCTTTTTCCAGTCGCTACTGTCGGTCCCTTTAAAAAGTGGGGTATTGATTATACTACTTGTAACTCGCCTTCGGATAAAGGTCACAAGTACATTATTGTAGTAGTAGACTACTTTACGAAGTGGGTCGAGGCTATGCCTACTTTTGGGAATGATGGTGAGACTGCAGCTCTTTTCCTTTTCAACCAAGTTATTGCTCATTTTAGTATTCCTAGATAGATTTTCACTGACCATGGCAGTCATTTTCAGAATAGTATGATGGCAGAGTTGGCTCTCAAATTGGGTTTCCGGCAGGAGCATTCATCTCCATATTATCCTCAAGCTAATGGGCAAGTGGAAGCCATGAATAAATCCTTGAAGACAATTCTTCAAAGGACAATTGATAACGCTAGATCCAACTGGCATATTATGCTATATCCTGCACTTTGGGCATACAGGACGTCAGTGAAAACTGCAACTGGCTTTACTCTGTTTCAGCTAGTGCACGGGGTAGAATCCGTATTTCCTATTGAATGTGAGATTCCTTCTCTTAAATTAGCTGTTGAACTTCTTCCTGACACTTCTAGTCTGGCAGAACGGCTTCTTCATCTGGAACATCTCGATGAGCAGCGTCGAGATGCCGCCACGATGAATGAAGCGCATAAAAACCGAGTAAAAGTTCAGTACGATAAAGCGGTCAAGCCTAGGGTCTTTTCGTAAGGTGACCTTGTTTTGGTCTATGCCCAAGAAAAAGATGCCCTGGGGGCAGGAAAGTTTAAGTCTATGTGGTATGGCCCCTATATCGTTAAAAAAGTCCTTAAGAAAGGAGCATACACCTTGGTTGATTTCGAAGGGAACGAGTTGCCGGAGCCCCGAAATGGGCTCTATTTGAAGAAGTATTATGCCTAGGCTTCGGCCTGGCATGTTGCTTTTGTATATAGTAGTTTTTGCTTTGTACATATCTGATTGATTTTCGATCTTTGATGAGTTGGTGATGTTTTTGATCTGCTTTGGTAGGTTGTGTTGGATGTCATGAGTCATTTTGGTTTCACCGATGGTGCTAGTAGACACACCCGGAACTTAGCTTCCGCGGCTTGGGTGCTTCATTATCCATCTGGTCAGCTGTTAGTATCAAGAGGGGTCTGCATTGGTCCTGCTTCCAATAACATAGCAGAATACACTGCAGTTGTTTATCTACTCTCGGAGGCAATATCTTTGGGTGTTGATTTGTTGGTAGTTTTCTTGGACTCTCAGCTGGTGGTGTCGCAGTTGAACAATACTTATCGGGTTCGTGACCCATTTTTATTACGGTTGTTCTTGACGGTACGTTTGTTACAAAGATCATTTCAATTTTTAACTTTCATTCATATTCCTCGAGCTGACAATTGGTTAGCAGACTCATTAGCTAATCAAGCAATTGATTGGCATATTAATCATTCCATACAATAAAATTTAATCATAAAAAACATCATACATTTGATACATTTATCACATCACATCAAATATCGCTGTATATATATCATTAGAGTGTTCAAAAACTTTACAAAATTTGGATCCATAAGGTCATACAAAACTTGGGCTTATGCCCGATCATGTTCAGTCTCAAAAAATAATATACAGTCATCTAATACATAATATCTGTCTACTCCTGAGGTCCCTGCCCAGAAGTCGTGTTCCTATAGAACGTGACCGTAGTGGCAACTCGGCGGAATAGTCATACCCAGTCTCGGGGCACTCCTACCACCCGTCTCTGGATGGCTTCTGGCAGGTCTTCCACGGCAGCCATAGGTATTTCGTGGGTTAACCCCTCCAAATTCCTCTACACAGCATGGAGGGTCCTATCTGAATCCATGGTATCTGCTTCGCCCCTGCGGCGCTTGTGGCGTGGGAAACCCTCAGGACGCACTAGTCCAATATCTGTATCATGATCATGTTTACATTATCAGTCATTATGAATCCAATCAAAAACATGTTTATTTTCATTTTTTCATACATATTTGAAAAAATCCAAAAAAATTATATAAGTCAAAAAATTTTGCAAACTCACCGACTGTGCCCCATGCTGTGCCTGGTGGAAGAACTAGATCTGGATCTCCATGGAAGTCCATCCTGGCATAGGGATAGTCGTCCACCGCGATGATTTGTTCTCCCCACCAAAGGAAGAACTCATCGTCCCATGTGGTCCGGGGTACTTCACTACCCCCCAATCTCTTCATCATGTCCGCCCAATGGGCAATTCTTGGGTCCCGCAGGCTACTGATGGTAGAGATAACTTTGGGTCTCAATGCTGGTATCTTCTCAAAGAAGAATGTTGTCAAAATTGTACCGTAGCCAAAGTTTTTTGCCTTTGCTTGGCGGATTGAGGTCAATTTTTGTTTCATGTTCAGTAAAAGGGTTGTGCACCAATCATCCACATGAGTCAAGCATTCTACTGCTATGCTCATTTGCGTCCTGGACGCCTGATGTAGGGAGGCAGATCGTGCCACTCTGCCGATGGTGAAAAGGAGGATTTTCATGTGCAAATCTCATAAATCTTTAATTGCAATCTGAGTTCCAACCTTTTTGGAACCCTCTACGCGATACACGTGGACATAGTCTTCCACGGTTAGCCCTCCCAGGGGCTTCCCGTGCAAGTCTACTGGTTCTCCCCTCCGGGAGAGTCCAGTAATAAAGTATATGTCTTCCACTTCAATGCGTACTGGCATCTGATCTATCATGAAACAATCTTGGTCTGGTTCCCAGTAATTGACGAGCATTTCTAGCAACCGAGGATTGCTTTTCATATTTGGCATTTTGAAGAATTTGAACATTCCGCAATTCTGAAGGATATTTTGCGTTGCTCGATCTTGCATGACCTCTTGATCAATTGTGCTATGTTCACCATCCCTCCATGAGATTATTATCCTGTCAAATTTCATTAAATCATGCATTAGCCACGC
>CM076577.1:289262072-289322480 GCA_034641835.2 Pinus albicaulis | reverse complement strand
ACCCGGGGGATCCGTAAACTTAGAGACAAAGCACAAGAAATGCCAGATATGGTATGAATCTTCCTAATATAAATCCCTACTTTCTTTAAAGGAAAGATTTCAAAATCAAATTAAAAAGAGAAAAAGGCAACTTGAACCATAAAAAATAATCTAAGTCTGGAACAAGAAAGAATGCATTTGTAAGAGGGAATTAAATATAAAAGGTAATCTCTCCTGCTAATTATTGTTTAACTATTGAGTGTGTTTTTCTTTAGCAGAGACACTTAGCAGTCTCATCAGATGGGCCCTTAAATTTGATCTTTTTAGAGATTTCCTTCTTGCACTAATCTATCCTACACTATCACAGTCTACTTGCACTAGTGCAGGATCAGAGATTTATGCAGAAGGTATAAATGTTGTCTTTACTTAAAGGCTTTTTTTACTTCATGCAAGAGCTTGAAATTTTCCAGGTTCAAAGCACTCAAATCTCGTGGCAAGAAACTAGTTCTTGCACTGGATCAGAGCTTCTTTCACTTAGCTTTTAATTCCTAAAATGAGTGTCTAATTATTTCAAGTGCTATTATACTATTAAATCAAAATGCATATATAGAAAGTGAATGTTTCTGATATTAGAAGAGTGCAGGAACAAAGAAACAATCAATATATATTTATCTTGTCACAAGAATTTAATGAAAGAAACAGGATTGTGGGAAGTAGACTAAGAAAGCTTCCTGCATCACACCAACGTGCACTGGTACAGGTTCATTCCTCCTGCTTGGACTAGGCAGGGAAAAAAAATATTGCAGAAAAAGAGATATCACACCAACGTGCACTGGTGTAGGTTCATTTCTCCTGCTTGCACCAGGCAGACGAAAAACCAATCAAACAAAATTTCAGAAAAAGAGATATCACAGCAAGGTGCACTGGTGTAGGGTTATTTCTCCTGCTGGACTAGGCAGAGGAAATCCAATCTAAAATCAAGTGCAAGAAAGGAAATTTGTAGGAAAAGGAAATTTATCTACTTCAAACAACAGATCCTCTTTCACTCAGACAGGAATGCATGTGCTTAATATTAAATCACACTTGACAATATAAACACAAATTACAAGAAAACAGGAAATGGGGTAAACGTGTTGGGTTGGCTGAGCCCTAGCCAACCAACACGTTTCCTTTTTTAAATAGAAACACTACTCAGTACCTTAATCAATTAATCAACTCAAATATAGAAACGTAATTTGTGAAACATGAGGTGGAGCTCCCTTTTATTAATTCACTGAGGCAAGTACATACATTAATACATTGTCCAACCCAAATTTAGGCGATAACAAAATACAACGACCTGCTACTGCCTCTCTGGTTGTGTTTCTATTCTCTTCTACTATCAAAACTTAGCTTCCTAGTCCTATTTACATTCTACATTATATATATCTTTGGCCAAAGGAAAAAATAGATCATTTAACCGATTACATAACCAAACGCAGAATTTAGCTTTTCGGTCTTCAAAATTAGACAGTTAGCAGAACTGGTCGTAGCCAATCTCCAGCTTTTTCCCTTCACAGATTCGGTCTTAGATTCCTTTGGATCACTCTTTTTTTCGTGGCTGAAGCAGCTCAAAATGAGGTAGTGATCAAGGAGGTTTGGATCTGCTGCAAGGATTTTCTATGCTGGCAAAGGTGCAAGATCCGATCCTGCAATAGGATCGACGATCACGGTAAGTACTGTAACTACCAAATAAACATTGGAGATATCGATAAGTTACAAAGAGTGATTAAAAGTAAGAAATCATGTAATAAATAATTAATAAATTCTAAGTTGAATTAAAAATATGAAAAATAAATTTTATACGAAATATGTCACCGTGCTTGGACTGGTGGAAGATGAGGGTGCATAAAAGAGGTAAAACAGAAGTAAATGGTTATGATTTAGGAAGGGGAAAATGGAAAAAAGAGATAAAATTAGGGGGCTAACATCCTCCCATACCTGAGTTGTTGTGTGTCCTCACACAACTCTTTACATTTGCAAAAAACCTTCAAAACTTTGAGCATTCCAGCTCAATCCTGCTCTGACATATGGACATCAGCCTGCAATGTTTCAGACTTATTCTTTCTGATGTTCTTTAGTTTCTTTGTCAGCTTTTTAAGTTGCTTGAAACATTACGCAGCACGATACTTCCAAAATCTAACTTCTCCTTTCTTTTTCTAGATCTCTGCAGTTAATTCTTCTTCACTCTGTTCTTTTTCCTCCTGCACTACTCTAAGTTTTACACTTGAAGCTCTAGTTCAACTATTCAAGCATTAGGAGTTACCAAATATTTTTTTTTTTCGATAGGGGTCGTGTTTTCCTTAGGGACCTCAATATCCCTCATGGTTTCAGTAAACTCTTCTTCCTCTTCTTCTTCTTATTCTTCTGGTTCTTCTTCCTCTTCTTTTCCTTCTTCTTCTTCTTGTTCTTGTTATGTTTCTTCTTCTTCATCCGGTTCTTCTTCTTCTTGCACTGGTGTAGGAGGGGATTCAACGTTCTGTGGAGACTGTGGTTCTTTGACTGCACTAGATTCTTCATTCTTTTTCTGGGCCTTTTTAATGAAATTGGCCAACGGAGTGTCATCTTGGACCTCTACAAATTTTTCTGCATCCGCAAGGACTCACAAGTTGTCTTCTTCGGGGGTCTGTGCCTGTACTGGTGTCATAGAAGGAGTCTCTTCAACGGGTGCACTAACTTTATTCTTCTTCTTTGGAGATGGGGCCCTTTCTTCTATTGATTTTTTGGGTCATTTCCTTTTCGCACTGGTGCAAGAAGGACTCCCCTTCACATTCTTACTCATACCCTTGCGTGTGCTAGCGGGGTCCTCTATCTCCTTTCCAGAAGCTCTTTTTATGTAGTTGTTTTAACAGTGCCTCCCAGGTCATGCCTTTAACTTCTAATTTTTTCTGGAAAAAAATATTTATTAGGCCGTGATGATATAACTTCTTGTCATCCTGGTTTTCCCATGCATCCCCCACACCTTTGGCCATATTTTCCAAGCTCTTAAGCAAAAAATAAGGGAAATCAATCCTCCACCGAATGTGCTAGCCACCTTCGAAATGCTGCAACATCCTAAAATGGTACAAAAAAGTGAGGGAGTACCTTCCCTCACAGGTTACGAATTTATGTAGGATGAAAAGGAGGTCCCGCCACTATCCTAGTAGGGCACTGCGCAAAATTCCTTTCTTCCAATCTACCTTCATATTCTTGTTGACGACGAAACGATGCCATCGATTCCTTTCTAGTTTCTGATTTTTAAACCAATTCTCACCAGTATTTTCCAAGCTTGTCGTTGATGCTATAAACTCTTCCGAAACCTCAAATTTTAGAGGCCCAATTTTTACTTGGCCATTTTTGAAACTTCTAGCAAACTATAGGGCCACTTCATAGTTGTGCCTATCAAAATTTTGCAAGAATTGAAGAAAGCTTTAGTCTCGCAATAGTGCAAGACTATTGCAAAACTCAGCAGTCTGTACTACCATACTGAGAGACGAAGGTTCGCCTCGAATAGGCAGCATCGCTACTTAACAGTTATGAACAGTCAATAATTTACATGCAACACCAGGAAAATTGGTTCTTATAGATAGGGATCCAACTGTCCACCATCCCTTCCATCTTATCACCCATTCATTCCACTGAAATAGCTGTGACTACGCAGCCTCTTTGAGGTCGTGCTGGATTGGTACTTGCGGCGACGTTTTAACAGCTAAGTGAGGTAATAATTACGAGTGAAGGACATCTAGGATTATGGCGGAAAGGGAAATTATATCCAAGCAACGGTTAAACATTCCCGCACTCCTTCATAATTCAAAAAAAAATTAACTTTGACATTCATTAAAAAATGATCATGATTCTTAAATTAAAAACACCTTGTACTTTAAATGATTTTCTCGTAGTTATTATGAGAACACAAGTACTCATCGACTAAGTGAAAATATTTCTCATAAACTTTCATGATGACCACTTTCCTATGACGTATGCAATGAAAAGAATAAATTGTACTATGTTTCTGAGAGGGTGCATGCTTGCACAGGTCTGCTTGCACCGCTTAAACTATGTTATTCTGTTGGTACCATTCTGCTTGCACTTATTATATAAGACGACATGCTTGCACTAGTGCAAGCATAATATCTGAAAAAATAATAGGGAATTCAAGTAAAATATAGGTTGGACTTCCAACATGACTTTCTCAATTTATACTGGAAATTTGCTTCGCCTTTTCTTGATGCTTCAGAGCATATCCTTTTTCTCTTTGTGCGCGAGATCCTGCAATTCACGAGGGAATAAAGAAGTGGGAAAAAGGAAATTTCAAAATGGGAAAGAATAATGTTACAGGGATTCCAGGAATAGTACCACAAGAGGGATAAACATAAGTGGGATAGGGAAAAAAATTCAAGGGTAAAGTGGGGTTTTACGAAACGGGCAGGGTAAATTCAAAAGAATATGGGAAAATTAATAATTCTAGGATAGAAGAAGAAAACTGAGGGAATATTACGAAAGTGGGATATGAATAAAGGAAGAAATTTTTTTGGAAGGTCTGCCTGCACTGGTGCAAGAAGAATAATTGCAGCGAGAATTATGTATTACTTAAATAAGAATATCCATGCTAATTACCCCAATTATATAAAGGTTGGTTCTGTTGCACCTGCTTTTACTTGTTCGTCGCTAGCATAACTAAAGATGAAGCAACATTCTCTTTTTATTAGAAATTTTTGATCTTCCTGCCAACAAGCTGGTTTTCAGGTTGATCCTTTTGCAATAATGTTAGCGAACTAATTTTCATAATTACATGAATTTTTTTTTTAATTTAATTTTTTTTTTTTAAAGAAGAAGAGGAATTCATGCTTTCAAAAGGTTGGTATTACCATTCACCACTACCGTCCTGAATTGCTGTTGAACTTGCTGTGTAAAATCTTTCCTGGAAAGTGTCTGAAACTACTTCTTTAATCTATGTCCATTTAGCAAGAATACTGAATTTTGTCCATCAATAGTTTTAACTTCTACTGCTCCATTCTCAAATACTCAGATCACTTCATAAGATCCCATCCAACGTGTATGGAATTTCCCTTTAAAAATTTTAAATCTAGAATCATAAAGGAGCACCCAATCACCTGGTTGGAATTGCTTTTTCTGAATAGACTTGTCATGCCACCTTTTGTGTTGCTACTGAATTAGTATGTTCTGTTGAACAGCATCCCTATGAAATTCATCTAACTCATTTAATTGGAGAAGACGTTTTTTTTATGCCTCAGAGAGATCTAGTCCTAACTGAACTGCAGTTCTGAAAGTTTTGATCTGGAATTCAATTGGTAACAGAACCTGTTTGCCATATACTAGCTCATATGGTGTATGTCCTGTGCTATTTCTCCAAGTGGTTCTGTATGCCCACAAAGCTTCTAGTAATATTTCAGCCCAGTCTTTCCGATGCATATTTATTGTCTTTGTAAAAATGGACTCGATTTCTTTTTTTGTGGATTGCACTTGGCCATTTGATTGCGGGTGATACGGCGTGGATTTCCAGTGCAGAATATTGTATTGCTCCATCACACCCTGTACCAGAATATAAATAAACTACGGACCATTGTCAGAAAAAATTTCTCTAGGCACACCAAATCTAGTAAAGATTTCAGTAAAAAGAAAATCAACAACAACTTTTTCTGTAGCAAAGGAAACAGCTTTAGCTACTACCCATTTTGTAACAAAACCTGTACAAACCAAAATATGCTTTTTACTTAATGACGTTGGATTTATTGGCCCTATAAAATCAATAGCCCATTTTTCAAACGGCTCAATCACAACTTGGGGGCATAAAGGCATTTCAATGGTTTGATTAGGCTGGCTCATTCATTGACAGCTATCACATCGCCTGACATAATGTTTGGCATCCTTAAACAAGGAAGGCCAAAACTAACCAACATGAAATACTTTATATGCAGTCCTCTTATCAACGAAGTGGCCTCCACAAGGTTCATCATGAGAAGATTTCAATATTTCAAACACTTCCTCCTCTCTTACACATCTACGAATAATCAGATCTGGACCAGTGTAAAAGAGATCTCGTTGAATCCAGGAGTATGCAGCACTTTTCTGAATAATATTATGTTTTTCACGAGCGGACAAGTGGGATGGTGTTTTCCCAATAACCAAGTAATTAGCGATTTTAGCAAACCACAGAGAATCCATTGACATAGCAAAAAAATGTTCATCCATAAAATCATCATTAACAGGAGATGTTTCACCAGGATTATCTAATCTCGAAAGAAAATCTGCTACAACATTAGATTTTCCTGGTCTATCAACAATAGTAACATAAATTCCTGCAACAATGGCAACCACCTAGTCACTCTACCACTAGTCAATGGTTTTTTCATCAAATATTTAATCGTGGAATGATCAGTATGTACAAATAATTCATGTCCTATAATATAGTGCCTGAACTTATTAATCGCAAAAATTACAGCTAAAATCTCTTTCTCTGTAACTGTATATTTCAATTCAGCGGAAGAAAAATTCTTAATAATATAATAAATAGCATAGGATTTCTTATTTTCCTCTTGTCCTAAAGCTACGCCAATATCCAAATCTGAAGCATCTGAGGAAATGTGAAAAGGCAGGGACCAGTTAGGACCTCTCAAAACAGGTGCCTATACCAACTTTTCCTTCAATGTTTCAAAATATTGTTGGCAAGCTGTGGACCAAGAAATCTCACTATCCTTAGCTAGAAATCGAAAAAGAGGGCAGCTATCTTAGAAAAATTTTCAATGAATCTTCTATAGTAACCAACATTTCCTAAAAAACCTCTTACTTCCCTTTGAGTTTTGGGTGCAGGAAGATGTAGAATGATTTCAATCTTTGTTGGATCAACCTAGATACCTTTTTCAGAAATCAAATGGCCAAGTACCACTCCCAATTTGCACATTAATATACATTTCTTCTCACTCAAGGTGAGATGGGCTTCCTAAAAATGAAGAATTACTTTCTCTAGATTTTTGAGAGCTTCCTGAAAAGAATCACCAAACACAGAAAAGTCATCCATATAAATTTCTACAAATTCTAGATCTTACATAAACCAAAGGGAAGCACTTTATAAGAAAATGTACCCCATGGACATGTAAAAGTATTTTTATCCTAATCTTCGGGTGCAATCTGTATCTGGTTATAACCACTGAGCCATCCAAAAAGGAAAAATATTTCTTTCCTGCAAGGGTATCAAGCACTTGGTCAATGAAATGGAGATGGAAGTAATCTTTAAGAGTGGATTTGTTTAATTCTCGATAATCAATACAAATACACCATCTTCCATCTTTCTTAGGTACTAGCACTAATGGAGAGACCCACTGACTGTCGGAATTAGGATAGATAAAACCGACATCCAATAGTTTCTATACTTCTTCCTTCACAATATCTCTTAGAGTTGGATTCATTTGCCTTTGGGGTTGTTGTACAGGTCGGGTTCCTTCATAAATATAGATATGATGTGTACAATTTTCAAGAGGAATACCCTTCATATCTTCATAGCCCCAAGCAAAGGCACTAAGATGGTTTTGCAACAAATTCACAAGTTGCTCCTACTGAGATGAGTCCAAATCTGAACTAATGTGCAAGGATTTACCAGGGCTAATTTAAACAAGAGTAGTGTCAGGCTTAGGAGTACTCAAAGGAGTGGTCAAATGCAGCGGTACAGAAGAATGAGAATCATGATTATCTTGAAAATCTAGGCTGAAAATATGGCTCAATGGCTCAAAATTAGGCATAGTGTCTAGATTATTTAGGAAATCTTGAATCTCATCTTCTTGTGAAGACCTAGTATAATGATGAATAAGGGAAATGGGTTGAGTCTCCTCATCACTACTTTGATCCAACCTTAAAGTATCTCGAAGGTTCTGAATGGATCTGCCAAGGGGGTATAAGGTAACTTTCTTCCTAGAATCTCCATGCGAAATATACATATCACCGGAATGACATCCAATATATGCATCGGCCGTAGCAAGCCATGGTCGACCCAAGATCAAGGGATATCCTCCTACTGGTTTCTTTTTCTGTGTTTATCATGTCAGCCCTCTGTTAAATTCTGACAAGAAATCCCCTTTAAACCCCCTTTGTTTGTCCTAAAAAAATCCTTTTTTTCGCCTATCATTCCCCTCCTCTAAACTCAAAATTGCATAAAAAAGGGTTGAAATCACACATTTTAACATATTTAAGGCCTAACACCTTTCAGCCCTAGCCCCCTCAGTCTTTTTCTCCACGTGACCTGGGCGGTAGACCAAGCGTTAGCCCGGAGAGCGCTTATCGTAGGAGGATATCGGGCGTAGTATTATCCGTCGATCTGTATAGATCGAACGACCTTCATAGATCAGCATCACACCCGTGGCCCAACCCATTCACTTCTCCAATCAACTGTCCACCATCCGATCAACCTGAAAATCAATGGTCAGCAGATCACTCGCCCTTGTGGTCCCCATGCCCAAAATCACTATTCAAAAACCAGTGGTATTCATCGCACCGCGTTTGGAGGATGGGCGGTAATTTTATTTTCGGAGCGATTCCACTCACTGCCTGACACGTGGCTCCTTCACTATTTCAAAACCGCCCCCCCCCCCCCCATCGCGCGTTATCATTCAGCATTTGACCTGGCGCGATATGCATATCAACCGTCCGTTCTGGGGCTCTCGATCCAACGGTCATCGCACCCCGAAGATGCGCGGAAATTAACCCAAGGTATCCGTACCCCTGGCCCACCATCTGTCACCCTCTGACGTGTCCTCAATTGTCGATATCCTCTTGAGATCAGACGGTCCAGATTGCTTGGCTGCCCGCCACGTCACCGTTCCACGTGCGTTTGTCACACGCCCATCCCTTATATATATTCCATTCTAAGGCCGATTTCTAAGGTTTTGCATTTAATTTTGTGCATTCCTCCAACCTTCACCAGAGCATTTCTCCGCCATTCCGCTGTGTTTTTCCATCATTTCACCAAGCTGCACTGTCATCCTCACTATCCCTGCTACATCCACTTTCCCATGCATTTGTTTTCTTGACAATTTTGTGTGTTTTGCAGGGTACGAGCAGCGGTAAACCGCCATGATTCGCAGTCTCAATTACAGTAACAGAGAACACCGGAAAGGACCATTTTTCAGAGGCTAGAATTATGGAGAAAGGCCTGGGAAGCTATTACGACATGACCTCCATTAAAGAAGCAGGGTTAAACTCTGTCAAAACCCTCTAGAGTCATTCAAAGCGCAGATTTTGCGATCGAAGACATTAATATTGTAGACAGAGAGTATCAGTGAAAGGTAGAGAGTTAAAGGCGTATAATTGAAGATTTTTGAGCCTTAAAATAACCATATGAAGATAGAATACCAGATCGAAGACCCCGTAGATCACTCAGAAGGTCCATGCATAGAAAAAAATACCCTCAAGGTTGCATTTCAGCAGAATTTTATTTCCAGGGAAGGACAGACTGCCCATGTGGTTTTTATTTCTCTACCTTGTTCCTAAAGAGACTTCCTCCCAGTGCATTTATTTCATCAAGTAGGAAACCGAGTACATATAGCACTATAGATTCATCAAGCAGTATGGGCATGCACGTTTTCGCCATCCTGTCTTAATGAGGAAAATTAAATGTTCATCATCCACTTCCTTTACTAGGTTTTCTTTTTCTCCTATAAAACTCCCGAAGAACAGATTATTGAGGGTTCCATATTTATTAGAAAATGATGCGGTGAGATAATTTTGGTATGCATTTTTGTAAAAACTCTTATATGAATGTTCAGAGCCCATTGGGTTTCAAGGAGGAGGAGTTTCATCTTTAAATAGGATTCTAGTCTTTGGTGTCTCACAGTGTGTAACTTTCTCTTATATGTGATAATTTAATTGTTCATTTCATTTCATCCGCCTTTCTCGTATCATGTTCTAGAATGCGAGTGGCTCACTAGTTTTGGTATGAATTTATCCTAGTTGATACTCTTGCTAGAATCAGTCAAGCGCTTTAAATATAGCTCAGGCATGATATACTGTTTCACTATTCACTTCAACCATATTTCTGCTATATTAGTTTCTTTGGGAAGTTATTTTTAAAACGCTATTGTCATGTATGGATTCTTAAATTGGTAAGCCCATCACATGGTGATATTGTGTATCTGGATATCATCTCAATGACAGCTAGTATTCTCTTAATCTTTCATACACCGCAAACACCTTCTGTTAGTTTATCTCTGTGAGGTATTTCTGAACCGTCCCTCTTTATAGTAATCTACCTCTGAATTGTCTGATGCTTTTATATTGGAGTTTTTCACCTTGCCTCTACAGTATTCCTTTCCCTGTGTCAAGTTTCTGAAGGTTTTGGTCCCATTCAAATTAATATTTCTGGTTTTCAGGAGATAGCATGATAGCCTTTTGTTGATAAATCCCCCTGTTATACCATATGCTCCTTGCTATATAAGATGTCCTAGGCACTAGTCTTTCACAACTCAAGGCTGTCTCTAGGAATGACAATAGGCTGAAGCACAATGAAATCAGTAGGATATTCCCAAGAATCTAATGAGATGATCACATCGTCCAATACTCCTTCTCGCTTAATTTTAGATCTATCTGTCAATTCAAGGACAGTGGGAGTAGGGCGAAGATGAGATAATCGAAGTTGATCCATGGTTTTCTTAGTCATGACATTAATGGATTCCCCCAGATCTATAAGAACATTAGAGACAAGGATATTACCAATCTGAATTGTGACAACGGGGTTTCCAGGATCAACATATTTTTCCATAGACACACATCCCGTCATAAACTCTGCTTCCCTACCAATAAATTGAATGGTTTTGGGTTCCAATCTCTTCCTCTCAGGTTTCTTGAGACAGAGTTCCTTAATAATCTTAGTACAAATGGGGATCTCTTTAATCGATTGAAGAAAATATATCTTAATGAAAATATTCTGAATCTCAGATGCCAAACTAGTCTCATAAATAGGCTCACTTCTTTCCATTACTAGCCCCTCTGGGAAGGGAGGCTGGTTGGAAGAAGATGGCAAGGATTCAGAGGGTAAGGGCTGCTTAGTGACATCTTTTGGAGAATATTTAAGATTTTCCTCTTCTCCTTTATTTTCAACAATCACTATAGGTTGCTTCTATTTTTCTGATGTTACAGTCCTTTTCGATCTTAATTGAATATCATGAACCCCAAATGGAATATACTGGTACTCGAATGGTAAAGGTGGGTCTGTTACATAGATCATTTGCACTACTTTATTATTGTTAGGATTGGGCATAGGTTGAGCAGGCAACTGAGGAGGTCGAAAGGGTGGAGGTAAAGGCAACGGTGGAGTAGATTGACTCGGAAGTTGAGGCATTGAGTAAGGTATATGCATAGATGGATATGACTGCATAGGTGGCTGGTGGGAGTATGGAGAATGAGTTGACCCTTTCCAACCTTGTTTCCATTGTTGAGAAGGTTTCCCATGCTAATATTGATTCCCATAATGCCACTGCTGATTAGTGTTAGGATAGGAATATGCATGTGAATTATAACCAAAATAGTGTGGAGAAAATTCAGGAGCCACACCTGCACCTACCTGAGGCCAATTCCTTCTTGCTCCCATAGCATACAAGTATTTAGCTTTAGGTTTTCCCCCTGTAAATACAGCTTTAAGCCCTGGTATAGAGGGACATTTTTCTGTGACATGGTATTCTGCACAAATAGCACACTTATTAGTTTCTTTCAAATTAAGAGGACACTCTTGAGGAGGATGCTTGTCTCTACATTTAGGATAGAAAATACATAATGACTCTTGTTCCTTCATAAGTTTTTGCAGAAATTTCAAAGATTCTAATTGTCCGGTAACAGTATTCATTATATCAATTTTTATGTTTTCAATTTTATTTTCTAGTCCAATAATCATAGCATGAGTAGATTCAGTTTTTCTATTCCTATTTCGAGTTCCTCTACTAGATCTATACTGATTTCTTGAAAATTTCCTGCATAATTCACAAATTTGTTCAAAATTTTGCTAAGAAATATCACCTTGTCCTAACATATTCAAATTATTTCTAGCATTATCAGTAAGTCCTCTTAAGAACAAGGTTCTAATAGTACTGGGATCAAACTTAAGTTTCAACCTTTGTAAAATATACATAAATCTTTCTAGGTAATCTTCAAGAGTTTCATCATCATCCTGTATGATTGTAAAACTCTCATCCTGCATGTCCCGAGTTTTGCAATATTCTTGATATTTAGAAAAAAACACTCTCTTCATCTGATCCCAAGAGTTTATAGTGTTTCCTCCTAACCCCATAAACTAGCATAGAGCTAAGTCCTTGAGAGTAACAGGAAATAATCTTAACTTCTGAGCGTCAGTTGAATAATCATAACTTCTATACAGAATATCAAACTCGAATAGAAAAGAGTTGGGATCTTCATGAAATTTACCATGGAAATGAGGGAGAGCTGATGGTGGAATATTCTTCATTTGCGCCATAGTATCAGGATCCACAATTGGAAACACAAAAGTGGATTGTTCTCTACTTACCTGGTTTTTACCAGTCCCTTCCAAATGGTCTTCATGATCCACCATTGTTTCCCTTTTACTTGTACTACTCTCAATAGGCTAATCCACACCTAAGATGTTGTTACCAAAAACCAGGTGGATTGTTCCTGCATGATGGGATTGAACTGGATTGGGCAACCTGCTTACAAAAGGAAACCAATATGAAAAAAAAAATTCATAATTCTTTTGGCCCTTAGTGGGCTTCAAACCCTTACCTTTTCTAGGCATTCATTTCAATAAAATAAAAATAAAAAAAAACTTCTAGTAAAAAATGTTGTCAGAAATCAATTAACAACAGCAAAATTCCTTCAAAGAATATTTCCCAAAAAATAAAGGAAATATTACCTCTATTGTATAATCAGAAAATTATTACCAAATCAAATCGCCTCCCTGGCAACGACACCAAAATGTTGGGTGAAGGAATTACACTTAAGAAAAATCCTCAACACTTAATTTGTCAACCCGAGGGATCCGTAAACTTAGAGACAAAGCACAGGAAATGCTAGATATGGTATTAATATTCCTAATATAAATCCCTACTTTATTTAAAGGAAATATTGCAGAATCAAATTAAAAGAGAGAAAAAGGCAACTTGAACCATCAAAATAATCTAGGATTGGAACAAGGAAGAATGCAAAGGAAATCACTCCAGCTATTTATTGTTTAACTATTGAGTGTGTGTTTTTCTTTAGCAGAGACACTAGCAGTCTCATTAGATGGACCCTTAAATCTGCTTCTTTTAGAGATTTCATTCTTGCACTAATCTTTCCTGCACTTTCGCAGTCTTCTTGCACTAGTGTAGGAACAGAGATTTATGAAGAAGGTATAAATGGTGTCTTTACTAAATGATTTTTACTTCATGCAAGGGTTTGAACTATTCCAGGTTCAAGGCACTTAGATCTCATGGCAAGAAACTAGTTCTTGCACCAGATCAGAGCTTCATGCACTTAGCATTTAATTCTTACAATGAGTGCTTAATTATTTCAAGTGATATTATACTGTTAAATCAAATTTCACACATAAAAATTGAATGTTTATGATCTTAACAGAGTGCGGGAATAAATAAAAAATCAATATACGTTTATCCTATCATTAGCATTCAATGAAAGAAAGAAGATTGCGGAAATTAGACTAAGAAAGTTTGTTGCATCACACCAACATGCACTGGTGCAGGTTCATTCCTCCTGCTTGGACCAGGTGGGGAAAACCAATCAAACATAATTGCAGAAAAAGAGATATCACACCAACGTGCACTAGTGCAAGGTTGTTTCTCCTGCTTGGACCAAGTGGAGGAAAACCAATCTGAAATCAAGTGCAGGAAAGGAAATTACAGGAAAAGGAAAGTTATCTACTTCACACAGCAGATCCTCTTGCACTCAGATAGGAATACATGTGCTTAAGATTAAATCACACTTGACAAGGTAAACACAAATTACAAGAAAACAAGAAATGGGGTAAACGTGCTGGGTTGGTTGGGCCCTAGCCAACCAGCACGTTTCCCTTCTAAGTAAAAACACTACTTCGTACTTTAATCAATTCATCAACTCAAATACAAAATGCAATTTTTGAAACATGAGGCGGAGCTCCCTTTTATTAATTCACTAAGGCAAGTACATACATTAATACAGCATCCAACACAGATTTGGGCGATAAAAAAATACAACGACCTGTTACGGCCTCTTTGGCTGTGTTTATGTTCTCTTATGCTATCAAAATTTAGCCCCCTTAGTCCTATTTACATTCTACATTATATAGATCTTTGGCCAAAGGAAAAAATAGATCATTTAATTGATTACATAACCAAACGCAGAATTTAGCTTTTCGGTCTTCAGAATTAGATAGTTAGTAGAACTGGTCGTAGCCAATCTCTAGCTTTCGCCCTTCACAAATATGGTCTCAGCTACCTTTGGATCACTCTTGCTGTCGTGGCTAAAGCGGCTCAAGACAAGGAGGTGATCAAGGAGGTTCGAATTTGCTGCAAGGATTTGTTGTGCTTGAAATGGTGTAAGATCCGATCCTGTACTAGGATCAGCGGTCACAATAAGTACTCTAACTACCAAATAAACATTGGAGATATCGATAAGTTACAAAGGGTGATTAAAAGTAAGAAATCATGTAATAAATAATTAATAAATGCTAAGCTGAATTGAAAATATGAAAAATAAAGTTTATATGAAATATGTCACCGTGCTTGAACTGGTGCAAGATGAGGGTTCATAAAAGAGGTGAAATAGAGGTAAATGGTTATGATTTAGGAAGGGGAAAATGGAAAAAAGAGAGAAAATTAGGAGGCTAACAACTCCGCGTAAAAATTTCAGATCTTAGTTCGCATCATTTTTGGAGATATGATCTATGGAAGTTAGGGAATTTGCAGGCTCCCAAATTTCATCTAAAAGAGGTGACCTTAGGAAAATCATCATAACTCTCTCTCTGAGTATTAGATTGGAATTCTATAAAAAGTGGAAAAATTAAACAGAGTTTAGTTTCATTTATCTCAATTTCAAATCCAAAGGAGGAAACAGTGACACACAACACGCCATACAAGTTCGCTCTACTAAACTAGTTCATAATTAGGTCATTGTGGGAGATTGGACATAACTTTTCCTTGAATAATACAAATCAGGTCAGACCTGTGGCATTCGAAAGAAGATTCAGAGTGCAACGACAAGACTGAAATTCAGATATTGAATATTTTAAATCATATATATATAATTCAATTTCAATATTGAGATCCTCAAAATCAAGAAAAAGGTGTGTATTTTTTTTTCGAATTGCATAAGTCTTGTTTGAAAAATAAATTTGAAGTGATTCCAAGGGAATATTGAAGCATAGATATTAGTATTAGGTTATAAAATGCCCCCTAAAAATAATTCAACACCCATTAATCCCTAAGAATAGTCTACTAAGACTCATGAAGAGGAAGAAGTGCAACATGATATATCAAAATTACAAGAGCAAGTGCACCAATTTCACTCTCACAAAGAGAAACAAAAAATGAAATCGAAGTTTTGAATAAAGGCATGGAAGCTAAGATGGATGATTTGAAGAAGGGCATGGAAGCTAATATGGATGGTTTGAAGAAAGGCGTGGAAGCTAAGATGGATGGTTTGAATAATGGCATGGAAGACATGGAAGAAAAAATGTAAGACATGAAGAATGATATAAAAGCAGACATGGACGGTTTGAAGGAAGGCTTGACAAAGTTGATACAAGAAATGAGTCCTAATGGTGAAAATATAGTAGAGGAAACTCATGGTGAGAAAAAAATAAATGTTAACCATGATTTCATAAACTCTAATGTTGGATTGAAGACCCACCATATTCCAAAGATTGATATGAGGAAGTTTGATGGCAAGGATCCCATAACATGGATACTACAGATGGAGCAATATTTTGATCTCAATAATGTGCAAAAGACACAAAAGGAACACCTTGCAACTTTATATTTAGAATAAAATAAATTTGTATGGTATCGATGGCTTTTCTCCCATAAAAAAATTGTCCCTTGGTCAATTTTTACGGAGGAAATGACAACACATTATGATGATACAAATAACAATACCTTATTTATCCAATTGATAAATCTCAAACAAAAGGGTTCAATAGTGGAGCACGTTGAGGACTTCCAAAAATTGAACATAAGGGTAGTTGATATTCCAAAGGAACATAGGATATATGTCTTCATAGGGACTTTAAAGGATAACATCCAACATGAGGTTCACCTTTGGGAACCTGATTCATTAGAGAATTCTTTTAGGTTGGCAAGGAAAATTGAATGTAAAATTATGGTGACAAGGAAGCCTACCACTCACATCTATAAATATAGAAGTGTTGCTACTCCTAGACTTCCATAACCTACAAGATTGACACCACAACAATTGGAAGAAAAAGGAGCAAAAGGGATTTGCTATAGTTTTGATAGCAAATACACTAAAGGTCGTAAGTGTGCTAAGAAGAAATTATTTTACATAGACTGTGACGAGGAGGACGAAAATGAACAAGAAACTTAAAAAGAAGAGGATATAGACCAGGAAACAACCCTAGAGAAAGAAGAAATGAGTCTAACCATATCCTATAATGCATTGGAAGGAATTACCACTCCTCAAACTCTCAAGATAGAAGGACATATCAAGAAGAAAAAGTTAATAGTGTTGATTGACTCGGGTAGTACCCATAATTTTATTCATTGTAAGGTAGCCAAGGAACTTAATTTCTTCCTATACCCAACACCAGAATGTCAAGTGATGGGTAAAATGGAGGAACCATAAATTTCTCTAGAAAATTCCATAATATCAAGCTGACCATGGGTGAAATATGTATTTAATAGTCCAATGCTTTCCATTCCAATTGGAGGTGTTGATGTTGTACTAGGGGTACAATGGTTACACTATTTGGGGATGATCGCTTTTAACTTTCAAGAAATTTTCTTGAATTTTTTTTTGGAAGGAAAGGAAGTTTAATTATGGGGTATCACGGGGAATCCAAGAAATATAATAAGATCTAATGTCATGAAAAATATTTTGAGGAAAGAACAACAAGATGTAATTGCACAATTATGCTCATTAGAAGTTCAACATCAAAATAATCTATTTCTCCAGAGATCCAAAAATTCTTGGACAATCATTCCAAGGTGTTTGAAACTCCCAAAGGACTCCCATATATTAGTGATCATGATCATGCTATTAATTTGATACATTTAGTTGAAAAAATGATTCCTTATGGTACAAATATCACTTTTATCTTTGTAAGAATTCCCAACTAAAACAAAATATTCTTTTGGAATTGCACACGTCTCCCTTAGGAGGACACTCACGATCTTTAAAAACTTACCATAGGGTGAAGAAAGAATTTTTTGGGATGGCCTTATATCTGATATTCAAAATTTTGTGGCAGAATGTTTGGTTTCCAGCAAAATAAATTTGAGAAAATTAAGACCCGAGGCCTTCTACAACTTTTATCCATTCCAAGTCAACGTTGGGAGGAGATTTAAATCGATTTTATCACAGGTTTACCTAATTCCAAAGGAAAGAGTGTCATCATAGTGGTAGTTGACTTACCAAGTATGCACACTTTTGTGTATTATCTCATCCACCTAAAGAAAGTACGATTGCTACTGCATTTATGGAAACAATTGGAAAAAGCTACATGGAAACCCAAAGATTATTGTAAGCGACAAAGATTCCATTTTTACCAGAAATTTTTGGACGGAATTATTTCCTTGTTTGGGTGCTCAACTAAATCATAGTTTATCTTATCATCCTCAATCCGATGGGTAAACTAAGATAGTGAATAAATTTTTGGAAGGATATCTTCGTTGTTCTGTATCTGATAAACAAACACAATGGGTCAAGTGGTTACCTTTGGCTGAATGGTGGTATAACACTTCCATACTGCAAAAAAATTACCCCATTTATGGCACTTTATGGATATCATCCACTATCCATCACATATTTAAGATAAAATTATAAGGTTGAAGCAATGGCATATCACATCGAGTATCAACAAGAAGTTCTCCAACTCTTAAAGGATAACCTAAATTTGGCACAAAATCGAATGAAACAATAGGAAGATCAACATCGCAGTGAGATAAGTTTTGATGTAGGAGACTGGGTATTTTTATGGCTACAACCATACAAACAAATGTCCCTCAACCAAGCTAAGAAGGATACTAAATTATCACAAAAGTACTATGGTCCTTACAAGGTGTTGTAAAATATTACTACTATGGCATACAAATTGGAGCTTTTTGTGTCTTCTCGAGTGCATCCAATTTTTCATGTTTCATTCTTAAAGAAGGTTATAGGTGAAAAAATTCCAGTTCAAACAATATTTCCATAACTTGATGAGGAAGGAAAAATCATATTGGAACATGAAGCAGTCACGGAAACAAGAACTCGAAAGCTAAAAAATCAATCAATTTCAGAGTATCTCATCAAGTTTAAGAACTTACCCACGGAATATTCTACATGGGAAGATGAGAATTTTATATAGAAGCATCCAAAGCTACTCAAGCATTGAGGAAAACACTTTTTTGAAGGAGAGGGGCATGTTAGGTCCCTATATTACTAGTGTAGTCCCCTTATTGTTAATGTTGTACCCTTGTAACCCCCATATTGTTATTATTGTGCCCTTACATTATTATTGTTAGGTCGACAAGGATTATATTGTGAACCCATGGACTCCTATATATAGAAAGGGGGTTTTTTCATTTGTATCATCCAAGAATTGTTCATTTATGTAATGTAAAGGAGGTTTCCCCCTCGAATTGGCTTATTTCTAAGGCATTGATCTCTCTTTTCTTCTATTTTTGGAGATGGTTACATAACACTCGGATGATAGTAGATTATGATCCAGCCTCATATGCAATTCCATAAATTTTACTAGTTTGGCTTTAGCCACTTGCAACACCTACAATATGCATGTTTCCTTTAGATGGTCCATTCAGATCTTTAGAACCCTTTCTTTTTTCGCAGAGCTTCTTTGGTTGCAATCTCCCCTCAACATGTCATCTTGAGGGAATTATGTCTCTTGTACTTAGATGAGAATATGTTATTGTATTTATTCTATTCCTATATTTTCCATACACATTATGTAAATGACACTCATTGTATCATTGTATCACATTTTGGCCATTGATGCCAGCATATCATGTACTTTGTATCTCAGTGCCACATTGTTGGGAAAAAAATTGTTAATTGCACTCTATTATCTCAGTGGGTATGGGTATGTCTCCCTTCCCTCATTTGAGATCATGTACTCTAAAATAAAAGGAGACTTATATTAGTTTAGTAGGTCTTTCCCCCTCCATTTGTTCATCCTTCCTTGCATTGCTTCAATTGTCTCTCTTTCTCTCTCTCTCTCTCTGACTCCCCTTTGGTCTCTTGTGGAAGTGTAACCTACAATGTATTTCAATCATACGATTTCCTCATGATTCTCATACGTTAGGGGACAATCTATTATCACCTAAAAAATTATCACCTAGCTATTTATAACTAGGTGAATCGAAATACACCATGTAGGATTAACTTTACCATAGTAAAATCACTTTCACCATAGTAAATAATTCATTAAATTATTTCTATTTAAAATAAGAAAATCCCCATGAGAATAATTGAATAAATCATTATTTGTTTATTTTTATCTAGGAATAATTATTAAATAATTATTTGATAATTATTCCTTATCACATTTGACTAAATCACCTTGGAATAATTAAATAAATCACTATTTATTTATTATTCCTTATTTTTATTTTTGGAATAATTGTTAAACCATTATTTAATAATTATTTCAAATTCACACTTTTCTTAATTCTCACGAAGTAATTAATAAATCATTCTATTCGTTAATTACTTCAACCATTTTCTAAATAAATATATTTGACCAGTTTGAATATCTTTTCCCTCTCAAAAAAATAATAATAAAGTATTTCTAATGGTTAGGTTTTGATTTGGTCAATAATATTTTAGTATTCTCCAATTCCTAATTGAGCCCAATACTTTTTTATAAATAAGAGGGTTTTAATTTATTCTTCACCATGATCACTATCGTCGGTAGCACTATCATCTTATCACATTTGAGCTCCTACTTGAGTTCCATTTTGTTTTTTGGGTTTTCTGCATATTGAGAGAGAAAAAAATATCGTTAAAGCACAAGGACATCAAAAGGACCTACCCCACATAAGGGGATTTACAGACCCATGTTGTAAATATTCTTCACCGGGTGTTTCAATACAAATATTATTCATTTGAAAGCTTCTATTGGGTTATTAGCTGGTTATTTCTTATTTTTCTATGTTTTCGATTGCATATGATCTTTTTGTTGCAAGGATTTTTACTTTTTCATTGCAGATCTGAAGCATAAAAAACCATATCTTGTTGTTAGGCTCACTTGTCACCAGTGACTTAAGTGAATATTTTTTGGTACACTTTCTCGAAATCTTTGCACTAGCATTTATAATAAACATGTTAATATTGCAGATAACGTATACAATGAAACTTTTAAAAAATGTTAAAACCTAAATTATAGTTTTTTTTTCTTTTTGAAGGGTTGTTTTGGTGGTTTTCTAAGTTTTTTTGGTCTTCAAGGTTTTTTTTGTTATATTTTTAGGTTTTTTTCTGGTTTTCAAGGGTTTTCTTGGTGGCTTTTTGTGTTTTTCATGGTGATTTTCATGATTTTGATTTGTAGTTTTTGTATACTTGTTTTTTTTCAAATTAATTTAATTTAATTTTTTTTTATTCTATAAAAGAGACAAAAATGATAGGAAACCTATCTTATCTTGAGCCTTTGGGTCACTGGCGGGGTTAATGGCTATCTAGATTGAGAATTCTTGGGATTTATGGATAGACCATACTTTCTGCATTTCTCAAAAGTAAGCTTCAAATGTTTAATGTGCCCATCATATATTTTTTATAAGATAGTGATTTCATCTATTTAAATCACTACAGGTTTATCCCATTCTCAAAAAAATGTTATATCCATGGCTCTTTGAAAAGTAGCGAGTGTTTGTGAGGCCAAAAGGAATTATGGCATACATAAACGTTCCCTAGGGTGTAGTGAAAGAAATTTTCTTCTAATATTCATGGTGTACAAAAACTTATTTGTATCCATAGAATCCATCCATGATGGACATCCAAGTATACCTTACTACCTTCTACAGAATTTAGTCCATTTTAGGCATAGGGTAATTATATTTTAGTGAGGCCTTATTTAGATTTCTGAAATCAACACATAGTCTTATTTCTCCATTCTTCTTCCTGACATGGACTAAATTTTCTACCAAAATTGAGTACCTCAACAGCACAATAATTTTGGCTTTTATCATCTTTATCACCTCCTTTTCTATTGAGGAAGTAACAAAGGATTAATCTTCCCAATATTTTGTTTCTATGGCTTCACTCCACTTTTCAAAGGGATTTTGTGTTGAATGAAAATAGTGTCAAACATTTTCAAAACATATTAGGACCAAGCAAAAAAATCCATATATTGCTTAAAAAGGTCCATATACCTTTTCTTATACTCTTTAGGAACTCCTTTAGCTAGCTTGATTACTCTAGGGTCATGTTTTGTGCCAATGTTACAATCCTCCACCTTCTCCTCAATTTTTTGTTCAATTGGCTTGGAAGCCACATATTTTGGGTTAAAAAATATTTCCAATGGGGCCAAACCCCTGGGGATGATATTAATCCTTAATTGTAAAATATTGTGCCCAAAAATGGTTTCCTCCCAACCTACTTGTTGTTCATCTGCCATCTTCTCATCCACCTAGCCAACCACTGAATTCGAAAACTCTCCATTCACCTCCATGAAGTGTTTAATCCATTCCTCATCTTAAAACACTTTCTAGTACTTCACATTGTCGGGTAATGAAGGTATCTACTATACCTCAACTTCGTATATGGACAACATGTTTTAATGTGTCTTAAAATTTCTAGCAGAAAGTGCCAAGGAGTCAACCATCCAATTTATTTCTTTGGGAAAAAATTGGATATTGAAGGCTAATAAAAAGTTCTCAATCAGATCCCACACCTCATTTCGGTAAGCCTTGAGTCTTGGATTCTTGGTTTGAAATTTATTTTTTATCTTCTTGATCACCAACTATGAATCCCCGAACACTGCCAAGCACCCAATGTTGTGATTTCTAGTAGCGTACATCCCTAACAACAAAGCCTCATATTCAACAACATTATTAGTGGCTTCAAACTCTAGTTTGAAAGAGAGATGAATAAGGTTTACTTCTGGAGAAATCTATAACACACCTACCCCATTTCCTTCCCTAGAATAACCACAATCAAAATATAATTTCCATATTATTTTAGACTCCGATGATTGCTTATTTAGCCGGATAGAGCATTACATTTGAGTTTCATCCATAATTTGATCGTTTTCTTCTAATATGAAGTAATAAAAATGCTTCTCTTTACCATAAACAAGAGAATTATTTGAACAATCGGCCTTTGTAACTGTCTTCAGAAATCTAGATTCTCTGTATAATCGATGTTCTTCTCCTCCAAATACAATAATGGTAGCATATTTCAAATCCAGTTTGATGGATCCTCTAATTTTTTACCCCTGTGACATGGAAGAAAGCATACAAAACCTTGAAATAATGTCAACAACTACAATGTCCATTACCACAGTCTTTACGGGGATTTGATCCAGATTAACCTTTGGGTTTTAATTATCCCTGGGAATTTTACTCTCTTGGAATCAAAGGAGTATAGATGTTTGTATGGTTTTATTATTTTCAATCCCAACTGCTCCATGACAAAAAATGGCATTAGGTTATGAGACCCTCCTGATTCAAGCATACAATTATGCAGTAGGAGATCATGAATCATCAAGGTGACATAGAAAGGGGAAATGGAAAAGTATTGCTCCTAAACATGAGGTCCAAACACAACCATGGTTCTTTATTCTTGAAGTTTTAGGCTATCTTGCAGAGGGGCTGTAGTGGGTGAACTCATGAACTGAGATACTTGAGCTTTTATAATTAGGTTGTTTCAACAATTGAGCCAAAGGAAAATATATTTTGACATTTTCCAACTCTTTTTTAAGATTGAAAATAGAGGGGTTCCTATGAGTTTTGAAAACCTCAGCAATATTTTTTCATCATTACAGTATGGCTTGATTTATGATGGAAACTGTTCTATTATGGGGCTTTTGTTCTTATTAGGAATAGGATTTGAGGACTCATTTTTGTTTTGTTGGGTTTGGTTAAGAGGTTTCTTTCCTTTCTTCATTGAATTAGGAGGATTTGGGTGAGGATTTTCCTCATTTTTATATTTCATTCTAGACCTTTTCCTATATGATTCGAGGTCATATTTTCTATGTAACTGAGGCTGCATGAAGTCAACAAACTATCTACAATAATTATCAATCTCACCATCATCCAGTGGGGCATCTAATTCAACCCCTTCTTCCTCATGTGCTTTTATTTCTTTTTCCTCATAAAAAAGAGAATAGAATTGGTTCTCTTGAACCTCTATATTTTCTTCAACATTCCCATGACGATCATCATCTAGATACAAAGGGGGTTGAATATGATCCCGTTGATCCTTTCTCTCCATTTGAAAGAGTTGTAAGGGTGGCCTCCTATATTCATTGTTTAAATTTCGGTTACGATTTGGTTGACATTGTCGAGGAGTGTTTTTTTTTATAACTCTAGTTTCACAAGCTTGTTAAATAGATTTCTTATTAGTTTATTGATATCATCTAGTTTATGCTCTTTGGTTTCCTTTACATGGCCCGAAGAACTGGATTATTCCATTCCTCTCCTTCGATCACCATACCCAATTTTCTGTTTCCACTTTCGAGTGGAGGTGAAATTTGCTTCAACTTCTAAAGCATCTATTTGGTCCAAATTGAAGGATTCCTTTCTCTAAGGGTGAACCCAGATTTTGGTTCAAAGGATCCATCAAAAAACACTTTGTCAATAGCCTATGGATGTTTAATTTTAGCAAGAATACTATTGTATAATTTTTTAAACCTTTTATAAATTCTAAAACATATTCATTATGTTTTTTATTCATTGCATTAAATTCTATGAGGATATACCCATGGTCCCTTTTCTCTCCCCACTTGTGCATAAAATATTTTTCCATCTCCTCCAAAGTATTTATTGAAGCATTCGGGAGGGCTTTGAACCATTTCCTAGTGTCCCTATCTAGGGACTGAATGAAGAGTATTATCATCGCATCGAAGTGTTCTAAATTCATAGTTTTTCCAAATGCATAGAAGGTTTCTATATGCCTTTGAGATGAGATATCATCCTCCCCAATAAATATTGGAAATAGTTTAAGATAATCTTGTGGAATCCCATTCAAGGGTTATTATGAGTCCAATGGGGCATATTTATTTAAGAGAAAACTAGGGAAAACCATATTTTGAAAAGGTGGTGGAAGGTTTATTACAGGGCCTTGCTGAGGAGGTGTATGAATTGTAGACAACTGAAGTTGAGTTGGAAAACTATTTATGCTTTGCGTTGGACTATTTTTGAGAATATCTTTGACTTCTTTTGGTTTTGGGAAGGTATGAAATGTGAAGGGAGGTGAACTAATATAATCTTCCTCGATTTCAACTCTTGAGGAAAATGGGCTAAACAATGCACAATGTTCTTCAGAATATTCTAAGGATTTGGAGGAAGACTCAAAGAAATTTATCATAGCCTTCTCATAGTTGGAGGTTAACACCTCAGCAAGGGAAGTCATAAGATTTGGAGTGATAGGAGTTATTTCTTTCCAAACCCTACTGTATATTATTTCTTTAGGGTGAAATACAAGAGGAGTTTTCTGTTGTGAAGTTTTAGAGGAAGTATGAGGCATTTTGAAATACAAGATGGTCAAAACAAGATTCAAACGGTGGAGTCACCAAGGTGAGATATCTTCAACCCACACCTCCTTTTTCTTACCTAACCAAAGGGTGTACAACTGTTGTACCTAGGGAAAATGTTCTAATTCATCCTCTAAAACGATGCCAGAAGATGTTCTAGCTCCTAGAGACAACCCCTGGGTTGAATAGACACCGGTTCCTAGGATGAGTTCTTGCAATATTTGTTGGGATTGTTCACTTACACTCAATATTTAACACAATTTTAAGATATAATTTGTTCATAATCTTCTTTAAGAAGAGAAATACAAATCTAGAAGCAGAGTAATACTCATGAAAGAATTAAGGCTTAGCTTTGGTGGCCAACATTATGTGAGCATTTAGTTTTAGTTTTCATTGTAGTGTATTGGAGAGAAGAATTATAAAGGAAGGAAACCAATCGCACAAGGATTAGTCAAGAATCTAGTGCATTAGACTTCAACATGACACGAATGAAAGACACATTTAAATGGTATGCTAAATTACATGAGGTTCATATTAAGGGTGTTAAGTTTTATCAGTCATAGACATCTTAGATCAATATTTGATCTGTATTTATAAACTTGAAGGTTTTATGAAATGTGCAAGTAAAATTTTATGTCTTTTAGGAAATTAATCAATTTGGAAAAGCACATAAATTAATGTTTTAACTCAATTTGCAGCATAAAAACAAAGACAATAATACCATATAAAGTATCAAAAGACAACAGAATTATGAAGGAGTTCACACCTCCTGGGCTGCATCTCCTGGTGCAGCTTCCAATGTTGGGTCTCTTTCATTAAGTGATATAATATGTGATTAAATGGATTTAAACTGATTATAATGAAAAAGTGATGTCTCCAATGGCTCTATAATGGTCAAAAACTTCAAGATGGGCTCTTTTTGGGCTCAATTTGGTCCAAAAATGACGAAGTTATGCTCTAGAGAAGGTTTGTTGCTAACTTCTCTACAAACTGCACTCCCTTGCTAACTGTTCTATGAATCCACCTTTTCTGAAACTACCAAGTGACAATTTGTTGATCTGTTTAATTGCCCAATGACCTCTTTGAGCGGGAAATTTGGGTCACGTGGGCCAAATCCCAGTGTTGTGCCCAAACTCTGCACTCGCACGTGACTCTTAATTGTTCCCCTGCTATGGTTTGGTTACGTGGTTTTGAGGATTTAGGGAGGGGTTAATCCTGAACCCTTAGATCCCTTCTTCTTGCAGTTTCGTGGGTGGTAAGGTGATCAGGAGCTAGGGATTAGCATCAACCCCATCCCCCAAATACATTCAGCCAAAATTTTAAATATAACTATGCGCCATATCTTGTTAAGTACTATCATTGAAATTGCAGTCGAGCGCTACACTATCTTGCGATTGGTCTCATGTTCGATCCCCACACAGGCTAGTTTGGGCCATAAAAAAAATTTGCATGACCTTTTGGAGGTCACGTGGCTACTTACCATTAGCCCATGTAGCTCCCATTCATAGGGCCACGAAAATCATCACCCAACCAATCAAAAATCATCCAATGCGAACCAATCATATGAGGCCACTTGGCATCTTGCCATTGGCCTGAGAATCCCAGTCAACCTACCCATTCAGCCTGCCTAGTCAGCAATCATGCATCCAACCTACAAATTTTTTAGTTGTTCTGGAAAATGACCAGAACGTGATATCAGAATAATATGATATCAATTTTGAGTGATTCAATTTGCGTTGGATTCAAGGCGACGAAATCTATGTTTTGGCACTAGTTTTGAGCACATTTGAAAATTTTGAATTTTGAGCACTTTACTGATCAACTGGATCATTCCTCCCCACTCAAAGATTTTGGACATCCAAAAGATAATTTTCAGTAAATAAACATATGAGGTTTATACAACTCCCTTGTCCTTTCAATCTCAATCCATTTGGCTCTTCTTGGATTTTTTCCTTTGAGCCCCACATGAAGGTACACCATGTTCCCTCATTTTGAAGCTCCTTTTTTCTTGTCAAGGATGATGTCTTTTTGTAGTACTTCAATATATTCATGAGAGAAATATTCAATTGAAGGAATATGAACTTTCTCTCCTTGATCTTCATTCAAAGGATGCTCATGTATTCTCAAATGTTCAACACTAACAACTGCATATATTTTCATATATGGATGCAAATCTAACCAAAAGGCATTATTACCAATATTTTCTAAAACTTTGAATGGACCATATCTAATTGGTTGAAGTTTTTTACATTCTCCTTGTAACCTTTCCTTGCTAATGTGAAACCAAATTTCATCACCCGCTTGAAAACTGTGATCAACACGATGCTTATCATGTCTTGTCTTGTACTTGGCTTGACTCTTTTCCAACTATTATTGAACCATTTGGTGCACCAATTGAACTTATTTAATGAATCGCTTGGCCTTATCTATGTCATTATTTCCATAAATAGCATCATCTTTCCCAAAGATAAAATCTAGAGGATATTTTGGTAAGTATCCCAGGAATTCCTCAAATGGGGATGTTTGAGTTGATGAATGCTTGGCTCGGTTGTAAGCATGTTGAATGTAGTGCAAATGTTCATCCCACAACTTAAGATGCTTGCTGCAATAACCATGAAGAAGATGTATTACTATTATGTTCACCACCTCTATTTGACAATCGGTTTGGGGATGCAATGTTGTGCTCTTTTTCAATTTTATGTCCATGAATCCCCATAAAATTGACCAAAATTTCCTGAAAAATCAAGAATCTCGATCATAAATAATGGATGTGCGCAAACCAAAATGCACCCATACATTTTGAATGAACAACTGTGCACTCTATTCAGTTGTAACGTGCTTCCTACAAGGTGTTAGTTCCAATCTATATAGCCTGTCACAAGTGATAAAATGAGCTCTTATCATGTCCTATTAGGATCTAATAGTCAATTTTTTGTCATTTCATTAGGTCTTCAAGCAAATATTTGGTCACTAGGCATTAGGTTTAGGACTACTTTCCACTCCTTCCAAATTTTTAAATTGTTGGTACATGTCATCACTCAGATGAGTATATCATCATTCAGAGATTTTCATCATCATTTTAGTCTTCTCCATCATGATTTCATTAAATTCAGTGTCTCCATTAGTTCAATATGGTTTCAAGGTCACCAAACTACCATTTCATGCATAAAATATGATAAATTGGAGTGGTAATAAAGCAAGTTTCTTCTATAATTTTTTCTTTAAAAATGTAATTTTATTTTTCTATATGTAATAAGAACTTCAATTTCCTAAAAATATGTAGTTCAATGTTCCAAAGAAGATACAAAAAGTTAAGATTATAAATGCCCAAGGTTACAAAGTTAAGAAAAGAGAATGAAGGTCGTGCTACAAAAATTATTTTGGGGCCCATCATCACTCAAAAGGGAGTAATTTCAAAATTATAAAAGGGACAAAATGTAACAACTACATTTAATTTTCACTCTCATTGCCTCTCATTACCAAGCTCATCCTTCATTTGGTGAGGAAACACAAGTTTTACAACTCAAAGTGGAAAACATTGGCAGGCACTGTGCATAGAAGCACTGCATTGTGCATCTGGAGGAGGTGTTGCATGTAGGAGAACTGCGTTGTGCATAGAAGCTACACACCAATGAATTGCACTGTGCACGGGGCAGAGTTGCCCAAACTTGCCCAAAAATCACCCAAATCAATTTTTCAAACCTCCATTTCATATTTTTTACTCTCCAAGCATCATAACAAGTACATTCATTTTTATACCCTCTCTTCCTTTGCAAACCAAGAAATGATAACAAGCTTAATTCCCTATGGTTTTATAGGAATTGCATGCTTTTGATTTACAAATGATCAAATGATGTTGTGAAACCAGAGTACCATTTTACCTCCACGTATTTTTTCTATTTATACATCATTCCCATACTTCACAAACCATTTCCCATTATTTTTGCATCATCTCCCTACAAACCTTAGCCCTATTCGACCAATTTGGGTAATTTTCCTAGCTAGGGATATGTTTTTATCTTTACCACCCCCTCCCCTCACTCATTTACTAAATTTTCATTATCCCCACACTCCATCGCACTCCCTAAACCCCTTACATTCTCTCACACACCATCCCTAAGATTCTACACTCAAACCCTAGTCCCTACACCATAATCACTACCCTACGCTGCGTTTTTGGCAGCCTCCTAGACCTAGACCTGTAATTAAATTCCCTAGGTCTACTCCTACCTTCCCTACCTCCATTTCGACCTTCCATACCTCTCTAACACCCTTCCCTACCTCCAAAATTTTTCCCATCCGATTTTCCCTCTCCTAAATCCTCCATCCTACTCATTTCCCACCATCCCCTATTTTTCATCGTTAGGGATTTCCCCTCGCAAAGAACCTATGGAGGAAGAGAAGAAGCCCTAAAACAAGGGAGTTCAAATGTCAACATCTCCTTGAGAGGACTAATAGAGATAACAAGCTGCAAAGGTACATGGACACTCATCACTACACCAGGAATTTGATCTCCAAGGTCAAAGTCAAATAATTGAGGGAAAAACTCAAAGAAACCCTAATCAGCCAAACGGAGAAGGGTAAGTTGGATTTGCTTTCTGATGCATCAATGGTTGCATAAAATACCTAATCAAGCATCTGTGGATGAATTTTGAGAATATTTGGAGCATTTTTTTTATGTTGGTGCAATTTGGTGCAGTTTTCAAAATTTTGGCACACATGGACAATTTTTCTTCAAATTGTGTTTTTGACTAAATAGAGATGAATTTTAAAAAATTGAAAGAGGTTTTTTTCCATAATAGACCAAGGAACAAAAAAATCCTTCACTTTTCACACAAGTATTATGATTTTGGAGAAATGCCAAAAATACAATTTCTACAAGAGGTTTTCTACACTTCTCGACACCTTGACTTCAAGACAACTTTTCAGGGGTTTGGAGAATGTGCTTGTAGTGCTTAATGACTCCATTATGTAGAATAAATCATAATATTTTCAACCATACCACTTTAAGCCCAAAATTCCTCTAATAAAGTCTCCAAACACCCTCTGAAAGATCACTTTGTGCAGAGGAACATTTCACTGCACTTCTGCAAATTTAAGTGACCAAATTCAAACTTGGATTCCGAACAACTAGAGGAGGTTTTTGTTCAAAAAATTCAAAAGAACAAAAACCTCTCTCATTTTTACAATAATACTTATTTTTAGAGAGATATGGCTCCACATTTTAGGCCTATTTCTCCAAAAAACCCAGATATTTTTGTGTTTTGGTGCAAACTGGTTAAGTTCTTGACTAGGTCCAGAAGCGCAGCGCCTTGGCATTGTGATTTTTCCTTAGGGCTCCAAATGACAAGTGTATTACATTTTTGGAAATATTATTCCCTCTTATCAAAAAATATTTCCTCAAATCTTCCATAAATGGCTCATATTTTGATAAAAATGAAGAAAAGAGGTCAAAAATCAACATTATGCCTTTTTTTTTACAGGCGCTGCACATCTGGAGAAACATTAGGAGAATGAGATTTTTAAGGTCATCCCATCGGTAATTTTAAAAAAATAAAAGTGCTTTGGAAACTAGACAGGAAGAGATATTTTACTGTTCTCACAGATTTCCAGATTGACTTTAGGAAGGTGTCCAAAAGTGGCCTCTAAGTTGGTGTTGTGCATATGCAAATTTCTGAGTTTTTAATTAAAATTTCAATGTGTAATTTTTGGCAATTCCTAGTTTGAATTTTGTAAAAGTAAAAATATGAATGTGGATGAATGTAAAAGTTAAAATTTAAATGTAAATGGTAAAATGGAGGTAAATAGGTGTCTTATCCTCCATTTATTGCTTTGAGGATATGTCTCTAGTGGTTATATAAAGGAGGAATTTGTTGTGCAACCTCCCTAGTGTGTAGCTGACTTCAGATAGGTGCATGAATTTGAATTTCTTGGTAGAAATTTGAACTCCAAGGGAGTTTTCTGACCTCAATATATATATATATATATATATGAGGCATTTTGTAATCATTTCCAAGGGTTGGAATCTTTGACATTGAGCTAGCGTATTTAATTTTGACAAATTAATATAGTGAATACAAAGAAAGGTTGCAGCTTAAATTGAGGGATTCATGTAGTGAGCTTGTATGGCTATGTTTATCTTTTGTAAGTCACTAAATTGAATGATTTCTCTTTCCATTACATATCTAATACTTTCACTCATTATCTTTAAAGTTTTTAAGCAGGATTCATGAGGAATAGATGCCATGTTTTGATATGATGATGATGTTGTGTTTATTTTCTTCTTAAGGAATGAATTCATACTTATATGCTTTTTCCTAATCTCTCTATTCATCCTACACCATAAGCATAAAACCTAAAGGGTCATTCAAGATTTCCTAACTTTCCCCTTTATTCCCCTACAATTTTTTCTCTTGTAACCCTACCATAGTTTCCAAGCCTAGCTCTAAAGGTCCATTTTCATCGAGCACAAAAATCCAAATCAACCAAACCCTAATCTGCATATCTAGCCTAAAATCTCCATGATTGAGTAAAATTTGTTGTGAATCTCTTTGAGAAAGCCTTATTATCCTAGTAGGGCTAGCTACTAGGTCAAAGTGGTATGTGGTTACCTTTGTTGGTCTCCTTCGCAACCTTCAGAGATCCGGTGGAGTGATAACACAAAGCGTCAAAATACACATTTTTTTTAAACAATCCACAACTACATCAAGATAATCATGACCTTTACTAGACATAGTTAGACCTCCCACAAAATCTAAAAAACACTTTCCCAAGGATGACAAGGAATAATAAGTAGAGTATACAATCCAAACTTTCTATTTCTAGGCTTACTAATAGCACATAAAGAACATCCTCTTACATATCATGACATATTTTCATTCATACGAGGCTAATAATAATACCTATGTAATTGTTCCGATGTCTTGCCTACACCAAAGTGGCTAGAAATAAGAGAAGTATGTGCTTCCCTTATGATGTTGAATCTTTCTCCCTGTGGAATACATAACTTGCCATGATGATACAACAATTTATCATGCACATGATAATATAATTCCTCTACTTGGTTACCTTGACACAAAATTTCATATACAACCTTAAAATCCTCATCCAAAGCATATCGCTCAACATAGCTCTCATCCATGATAGAATTATGCTTAAGAATAATGGATGCACTAACAATTGTCCTAGATAGTATATCAGCAACTTTGTTATAGATACCTTTATTATACCCTATCACCAAGTGGAATTGTTGTAAGATACCCATCCATCTAAAGTGCCTCGCTTGATGTAGCTTGGTTTCAAATTGCAAGTATTTCAATGGTTGAGGATAAGTGTGAATGATATTTTCCTTACCCATCAAGTAATGTTTCCCTTTTTTCAAACTTTACACCAAAGCATAAAATTATTTTTCATATGTAGGATATTTAATCACTGCACCATTAAAAGTTTCAAAATGATAGCATATGGGCTTACCATGTTGCATCAAGACTAGTACGATGGCAAAGTCACTTTCATAGATTTGTATCTCAAATGATTGTTTCAAATCTGGAAGTGCAAGCGCTGGTGTTGTACTGATTCTCTCTTTCAATGCATCGAAGTACTTTTGTTGCTTGCCTCCCCACTGAAAAACATGTTTCACACTTGTCAAAGCATGTAATGGAGCTGCAATGGATGAAAAATTAGAAATTAACTTTCTCCAATATTGGGATGCTCCCAAGAAGCTTCTAACCTCTATTACAGTTTTGGGTTTTGGCCAATTCAAAATGACTTCGATATTTGAGGGATCATTAGAGAAATTTTGAGGTCTAAAGTGAGCCTCCTAAGAAAAATGTACAACAAAAATAAACTTTATAAGAACTAATAAAATTCAATATGATGATGTCAACCATGGGGGATGTTCACCATTTTTGGGGTAAAAAGGTAAAAAAATTAAAAAATAATGAAATTTAAAACTACTTTTTCAACTTTTGTTTCAACTTATCTCCCTAAGGTTTTACTCAAGTTTCAAGCACGAGTACTCATTGGATGAAAAATTTAATTATTCATGTAAGGAGTGCCCATGTTGCATACTTTTGATGGACCCTATTACACGAATACCGAGAAATACTTGAAGAAACATGATTAAAATAACGTTTTTCATGTATTTCTCAATTTTCATGTAGCAGGGTGCATCAAAAGTTTGCAACATGGGTACTCCTTGGATGAGGAATCAAATTATGCATCCGATGATTGTTCTCACTCAGAATTTGAGTAAACCCATATGGATACAAGTTGAAAATATGAGTTCAAAAAGTATTTTTTTTCTTTTTTCCCACTAAAATTTGATGATGTAATCTAATATTATTTTATTATTTCCACTATTGTTTTATAATTTCCTTAGGAGGCCCATTTTAGACCTCAAAATTCCCATAATTCTATCTTCAACTCACCCCCTGCAAAAATATGACCCAAATATACTAAAGAGGTTTTCCTAAATTCACCTTTAGACATCTTTAAAAATAACTTTTCTTTCTTTAAGACATCTAGTACTTGCCTAACATGCTTGATATGATCTTCACGAGTCTTGCTGAAAATCAGTATGTCATCTAAGTAGACTATCACAAAATCATCAAGAAAAGGCCTTAAAACATCATTCATAACCCGCATGAATGTAGCAGGACAATTACTAAGCTCAAATGGCATAAAAACCCACTCAAACAAACCTTTCTTTTTCTTGACTGTTATCTTCCAAATATCTCCTTTAGCAATCCTAATCTGGTGATAGCCACTCCTCAAGTCCAACTTAGTGAAAGAAACATCATATTTCAATTGATCAAGTAAATTATCAATTCAAGGAAGAGGGTAGCGATTGTTTATCATGATTTTGTTCAAGGCTCTAAAATCCAAACACATGCGCCATGTAGCATCCTTCTTTGGCATTAAAACAATCGGTGACCCACATGGAGATGTGCTTGGTATGATGACCCATTTATCAAGAAACTCTTGGATTTTTTTCTTGATTTTTTATTCTCCATGACTGACATCCATGCTACATGCAAATTTTTGGAAGAGGACAATATTTCTGCAATTGGATCTTGTGTTGGATTCCTCTTTTAGGAGGCAGTCCTACAGGTTCTTGAAACATATCATCAAAGGTGTGAATAACCTAAATCAAATCAGATTTTAATCTTGAATCCAATCCTTGGAAGGCTTCATTCTCAACATAATTTTTGGGTTTGATCATCAAGAGTAAAAAATTCTTGCTAGCGTTAACAAGCCTCTTCATTTGTCCAACATTCACAAGAGATAAATTTAATTTCTTGTGATGTGCTATAACAATATACTCAATCCAATATTTAAACAAATGATAGTTGTTCTCATGGCGATGAAATATGGATTTCCTATCATATAGATATGGGCTTCCCAAAACAATACCACATATGTCATGTGGAACTACATCAAGTTCTACCATATCAATTAAGTTTGTAGCGATGGAGAATTTCAGTTTTCATTTTCTTGTCACTTGTAATTTTGCATTGTCAGATGACCAACCCAAAGGATAAGGTTTAGGATGAGGAATGGTTTCCAAATTTAGTTTATTGACAATGGTTTCTTAAACAAGGTTGACTTGTGATCCAGTATCAAACAAAGTGTCTATTTTTTTATTTTTTGAGATGACTCTAATATGGAAAATCCATATTATTTCTTTATAATTTTGAGTTTCACTAGAAGAACTAGTACTTTCAATAGAATCATTACCTTTCAATCCCATGTTTGTGATCTTTGTTTCATCTTTGGAATCATATCCTAAATCATGTTGTGTATTTTCAACGGTCTTTTTCTTTCCTTTATTTTTAAAATTTTTGGGTCTCATCTCAAGATGAAGTTTCCAACAATGGTCTTCATCATGGCTTTCTTTTGAGCATTTTTTACATGTGAGGATTTCTCCCTCTTTCTTGATGGAAGAATTATTTTTCCCCTTGCCTTTGGATTTCCCATTTCCTTTGTCTCCACTCTTGAATGGATTCTTTCTATTCTCTTGGGGAGCATTCTTCCCTCTTGCTTCCAAATGAGTTTCTGTACACAAACTTCATCTAGATTTATAGGGTTAAACATGATAATTTTGTGTCTCAAATAACTATGTAAACCTGCAATGCATTTGAGTAGACTGCTTGAGAGGATAAATCTACACCCAAAATCAAAGCTCTTCTTCTAAACTCTTGAGTATAAATTTTCACAATCTGACCCTTAGCTTTCCTATTGTTTCTCCAATCCATAATAGTTTTTTTCATGTATTCTCATGGATAAAACTCTCCTCTTAACGTACAAAATCATTCCAAGAAATTATAATCTTACCTATTTTCTTGAGATCTTCTTGAGTTTTGGCCTCCCACCAAATGAGTACTGCACTTTCCAACCTTAGAGAACCAAGCTGAATCTTGGTCTCATCATCTTTGATTCTTTGTATCCTACAATACACTTCAATCTAATGAACCCAATTATCTAATTTCTTAGCATTTGCCTCTCCATTATACATAGGAAATTCAAATTTTATGTCAAGCTTTAACAAAGGAGTTTTACCATGTCCCTTTGGAGACCTTGGAGGATTTTTTGAAGGGGTAGATGTAGAAGAAGATGGAGGTGTAGGAAAAGGTGAAGGTAGAGGTGGTGTTTTGTCACCATTTCCTCCATTCCCTTTTGGAGGATATTTATCACCATTCCTCCATTTCCCTTTGGAGGATTTGACCTCTCTCCTTGCAACCTTGATTTCCTCTCCTCATAAATAACTTTCACCATTTCAGTCATTTCAAAGAATTATTTTCTGAAATCCTTCTCATCCTAAAATAAAGTGTCAAGGCCCCCTTCATGTGCCATGACTGATGAAGCTTTAGGTGACACTTGAGGTGAATGTGCTCTCCTTTAACTAGCTTGAGGATTTGTTCCCACAAAATTTCCTTCTCCTCTTTTGAGCTTCAACCTTGTAAGCATAAAAAAACACTTGCAAAAAAATTAAGCCTTCAAAACAACCAAAGGTATGATGCCAAACTAATCTATATTTATAAACTTCAAGGTTTTATGAAATGTGCAAGTAAAATTTTATGTCTTTTAGGAAATTAATAAATTTGAAAAAGCACATAAATTAATGGGTTTTAACTCAATTTGCAGAATAAAAATAGAGACAATAATACCATACACAGTATCAAAAGACAACAAAATGATGAAGAAGTTCACCCCTCCTAGGCTGCATCTCTTATTCCAGCTTCCAATGTTGGGCCTCTTTAATTAAGTTCTAAAATATGTAATTAAATGGATTTACAGTGATCAAAATGAAAAAAAAATGTCTCCAATGCCTCCAAAACAATCAAAAACCCCAGTTGGACTCTTGTTGAGCTCAATTTGGTCAAAAATTGAAGTTATGATCTAAAGAAGTTATGTTGCTAACTGCTCTACAAATTTAACTTTTGTGCTAAATGTTATATGAATCTGCCTTTTCCAGAACCTCCAAGCAACAATTTCTCCCAACATCGGTGAGATTCGTGTTGAATTAGGTGTAATTTTTTTATATGTTTAATTTCCCAATGTCCCCTTCAAGAGGGAAAATTTGGGCCACGTGGCCCAGATCCTGACATTGTGCCCAAACTCTGCACCGCCCTATTACTCTTAACCGTTCCCATGCTATGGTTTGGTTACATGGCACCAAGAATTTGGGTTGGGGTTAAGCCTGATCCCTCAGATCCTGTCTGCCTAGTTCTTTGGATGGTAAGGTGAGAATGGGCTAAGGCTTGGGCCAGGCCCCGTCCTCCAAATATCGCCAACCAAAAATTTAAATATAAATCTGCTTCATAGCTTGTTAAGTAACATCATCGGCATTGCAGTAAAATGCTTCATTATCTTGCCACCAGTATCAATTTCAATCCCCATGGAGGCCATAAAAAAAAAATCATGACCTTTGGGATGTCACATGGTTGCCTATGATTGCCCCACGTGGCTCTCATTCACAGGGCCACTAAAATCACCAAGCAGCCGATCAAAACTCAGCCAATTCAAACCAATTATATGAGGCCACTTGGCAGCCTACCATTGGCCCAAGAATCCTAGTCAACCTACCCAATCACCCTACTTAGTTAGCATACAAAATGCCTAGTCAGTTTTCCTGCATTCATCCTACACTTTTTTTAGATTTTTAGGAAAATGATCATAAAATGATACTGGGAGCATGCAATATCAGTTTTGAGTGATTCAAGTTGTGTTGGATTCATGGAAATGAGATCTACATTGTGGAACTGATTACAAGTACTTTTGAACACTTTGAATTTTTAGCACTTTACTGATCCACTAGATCAACATTAGACATAGATGAATCCATGGTTTCATAAAAAACACATCCAGCAGATACTGTTACATGTAATATGAGAAAAAGAGTGAAGATGAATGGAATAAACAAAAAAGATAATAAATACTACAGTCTCATGTGAGCTGGAATCACCAAAATATTTCATTAAACTTGAAACAGGGCATACATCTCATTCACAACATCAGAGCTTACCTCTTGAAATAAATTTTGGAACCCTTGGTTTTGTACCATAAATTGTTTTTTATAGGGCCTCAGGAATTAAACCCCTTAGTACAAAATATTATTTCTTGATTTCTTAGTGAATCATTGTAAACAAATATATATCAATGTGCTTAGTGGCATAATTTTACTGGCCAGATCCTAACGAACTAGCATTCATTATTTGACAAATAAAAATATTCAAATAAAGTAGGAAATAGTAGAGTGTCATGATTGCAACAATCGACAATATCTTTAATCATGATAGACTAGTTCATGATGCAGGGTTGTTGGATCAATGATCTGGAGCACTAGAGGGTTGATAAATCAGTCACATCTCTACCATAGTATTGGACTTGGTATAGGAGCGTGAAAGAACAAATAATATGAAATATTGAGATTTATAAGTTATGCATAGTTCATATTGGTAAAAAATAACCTCTTCACAAACCCTAGTAGTTGGAAGTCTCTTCTTAGATAATTAACCATAATTTTACCCTTCAAGGTAGAAGTCTTATCATGGGATGAATAAACCTTACTTTGGGCCTCTAAAATCATATGATTGTATTTATCCCATGGGATTAGCACTCCTACGAAATCCCAACGGCTAGGAAGCCTTGCTCGAACTCTTTTCTCAAACTCCAATTTGAAGGTAGCTACATCTTTCAACACAATTTCCAGGCATTCTTCAATTTTATCTCTAACCTCTTCTTTCTAGAATACTTTGTAAATATCCATGATTGAAAACACCCTATCCACCACATCTATAACCCATAAATCACTAAGTGGCTTCTCATTCACATATTGGTTAAATTTATTCGCACCCTGAGCATTATTTTCATGCTCTTCCTTGGCAGCTAGAATGAAGAACTCATAGTCTTTTATTACAATATTTTGTTCATCCATCAGAGTTATTTATTCCTATTTTCTCTTCATATTTGCTATCACCTCATCCCAGATCGGCTATTTATCCTATAGGAGGGAAATATTTCCTTTCATTCTACCTTTGAGCTCAGAGATATCTTGATTAGCTTCTTGCAGGTTCTTGTTGATCAATTCAACATTGTCCTTGGCAGTGTCGAGTCGTTTCTCCTTTTGTTCCAAGGCTCGCAGGGCATTTTCTAAGTCCATCTATACTTTCTTGAGTTCCCCTTCCAATATTTGGAGCCCGGTGAGGGAATTTTTGCATTGTTTTGTCAGATTCTGAGGGTTCTTAGGCACAATCACTACACAAATGTGGGATTCAATCCTCTATTGAAGCTCTAGTACCTATAGCTTGAGGGCCGACACCTCATTATTTTTGTGTATTAACTCCTTGTCCAGGATCTCCTTCTCTTCCTCTACCTGTGCTAGCTCTTTGGATTGGGCATGTTCGCTAGCTAGAATCTTTAGCTTGTGCCTCAACTCTTGAATCTCTGTTTGTGAAATTTGGAGAAGGGTTTAAAATCCATCATTATCCTCCAGATTCACTCCCAACTTCACAATAAATTCCTTTAAGTTATTGTTCTACATATGTAGAGCTCTATATTCAACTCTCTCTTACTTTAATTTTGTTGCACCGTTCTACATCATCTTCTCGGCTTTGCTTATGGTAATGGCATTCCGATTTAATTCACTATAGATTAATTCTCCCACCTTCCTATAGAATTTGATCTTGTCAGGTAGAGGGACTTGTCAGGTCCAAATACACATCCAAAGCCCTGAACTAGGATCATGATGGTAATTACTATGCTAATGGGTGGTGTAGTGAAAATTTCATTTGGTTTCTATCCAAGTCCATAGCAGCCAAGAGTGTGGTATGATATGGGACTAAATTTGATTCCATCTGTTGTTGCATCTCTTCCCTATTATTATTATTCCTTTCCTACATGCCAACTAGGTTCAGTCATAGTTTCACTCCCTGCTGAACTTAGAATGGCTACCTCTGAGGATGATGAGGCATCAACTTGCAGTGGATATTCCAAAGTCACCTAGAAGCATGGTTGGTCTGGTTTTGTCTCCAACAGCCTAGTTTCTATTAATTCTTCCTCTTCTTCTTGAGTCTTGGACTTCTTGCTAGTGTGGACTTCCTCCATTTCCATGTCCCCTATTTCATCCACAGTCCTTTTCTATCCCTTGTCTTTTGTTGTTGGAGTCTGATATCTATCTCTATGTTAATGGGCCATGAATCAAACTTGCCCTTCCATTCAATCTCGGGCCTATATTCATGATCATAAGTTTAATAATTTATTATTTTTCTCTTCTTATCAATGACACCATGAGGTTCATAATGCCAAACATCCCCATATCAAAATTCATTTCTTTTAGTAAATCCTAAGTTGCCTACAAGGCCTATCTAAATTTGACAATGAAAGGGCTTATAGGATTACCAAACTTTAACATGTATCCCTTCTTAACACAGACACAATGGACTTTGTCCACATTCAGACTTTGTCTAATGAACTCCAAGGAAAATATCCCCATTGGCATGAACACATGCAGGCAATAAGGAGGAAGCTCACACCCATAGACCAGGATATTTGTATATTCCTCAAAGAAACACCAGTCATTCTCCCTGGTGTCCTTACTAAGATGGAGGATTTTTTTTTTTTGAGGGAGGATCCTTTATTCGAGAACATTGTGAATGATTTTATAAGCAATGGCCATGTAAGAGGATATGACTTGGGAATAACCTTCATCTTCTAGCCTCCTCCTAACAACTACATCCCAATTGAAATAGATTTTCTATGCTTGTTTGGGGTTATCATTCTGAGACATAATCACTCAAATTCATCTACATGAGTGTACACAAATAGATAACACAAAAAGGAATAATATTTGAAGTATGAGGTGACATGGAAATGGTGCAATTGGAATTTTATGGACTCGGCTAAAAATGAGCATATGTCAAACATGAGACTTGGGTGAATTGTCTCTCTTAGAAACCCTAGGGAGGATTTATTGACCGTGTTGGCATTTTCATCCCAAAATAAATGAGAAATTACAAAGGGGACGGGCTGCACTGCCTCTATGAAGGTGGAGACTGGGAAATTTTCAGCAACAAGAAAATACTTAAATTCAGGGGCCAAAATAATTTGTAGGAAGGACTGTTGGTCTGTAGCTGAGAGGGTACTATAATTTTAAATCATAGTGGTTTATGTGAATTTTTTGCGTGCAGGGGAGCTTGGGTATATTAGAGATTTATATATCATCTCTCAGGTCACCTATAGGATTTTGGCTCTACTCGGAGATTCAAAACAGTTATTTTCTTCAATATATGAAAAAGTTAGCCAAGAAATGAAAACAAGCATGTAATACACAAATGGTTCAATTTTATAATATAACCCTGAATTGACTACCCAGAATGGGTCTTCTCCACTGACATGGTCGTCATACATGTCAAACCGAAGGTCTGACAGGTGGTAATAATAGGGAGGGTCTAAAACTTATGCCTTCGTGTCCATTAGCGACTTGACATTGGTCGAAGGTTTGACTTCCTAAGTTTTGGGAGTCCTTGGGGCTACTTTGTTCATTGTTATCATTTATAGAAACAAGTTGCAGGCAAGGAGATCGAAAGGTTACTTGATTGACTGGGTGATAGCTAAAAACGACATTAGTAGGAGCTTTGGATCATCTTGGTGAATGAAAATTGTTGTAGACCAGTTGAGCAGTGGGAGGGATTTGCAACAGGAAGAAAATTTAAATTCAAACATCTAAACCAAGAAGGGTTTTTATAGGTGGAGGGGGAGATGGCTATCTGACGTCGTATGACATCACGAGGGGGACACATGGTAGAATATTATTGGGAGGTGATAGGTGATATGTGGATGGGAGTGGGAGCAGACTTTAATATTTTTCCTTCAGTGCTCGCTTTTTGATAGAATCGTCGGGCTAACGACTTGGCAAGTGGTCCCCAGTTTCCTCTAGCGGGAGGATGAATGGGGGATGGGATCAAGTCGTGACCCCCTAGAATCAATCTTATCTATTGATTGGCATATCCCTCCCCACTAATTATTTAACTCCACGGGGTAGTGCCAGTTTATCTACAATGCAAGTTACCCCCCTGAAGTGTCTCTAGGGGTCGGTTGGGCAGAGATGAATAGTGATCTGACTTGAAACTTAGTCAACTTTTAATACAAAATCATTCCCTTATTATTTTATTTTCTCACATTGTTGTGTCTACTTGGTGAAGGACTCCATGGATGCAGACTCCGGTATTATATGCTCCTAGTGTACCACCAGGGCCCAAACTTACCTATGTGGTGAGTTCATCTATTTTTGGAACCAAAGATGTTCAATGCAAGCCTCTTGCAACCCCTACAAAAATATTATAGACAATAAAAAATATGACTAACATGCATGAATAACAATCACATATTTCCCATACAGTCTAATTATTTGGACCTGGAAGCTTTGATACCAATCTCTAACACCAACCCTCACACATTTACCTACATTTACAAGCCCTCTCGGTAAATTTGAACAAGATTGCCACTTTGACACAAACTAACCTCCTAGTTCCAGTTAAGGAAGTGGGGCCTAAAAATTGAGATTTGATGACCCTCCTTAGGAACCACAGATCACTCATAGGTTGAAAAATCACCCCAAGTGGCCAATCCCTAAGCCAGAACTCTTTATCTCTGACCTAGATCCCAAACCACACCCACAACTAGGCATGCATGTGGTTATGAGGTTCCAACTGCACTCACAAGCATAACTTCCAGTGATTATGATCTAAAATATATAGTTAGTTGCTATGGTCCTAAGATCTGAGCTAAGTTTCTAGGATAGCCTCCAAACCCTTTCCCAAAACTTCCTGTAACTTTCCATAATCATATTTAACATGATATAAAAGTTAAGCATTCATAATTGAATCATTAACTTGACCTAAACAAGCCAGAACATACTATACATTTCTTCAAATATGTGGTAAACATGTAAGCTAGAGGTCATGAATGAATATCCGAGTTAAATATTTTTTCTTTAGCTGGAAACCACTGAGAATGTCTAATTCCCTCGCAAGTAGTTACAACAACACTTGTTAGCACATGCATTCATACACCATTCATTAACTTCTTAAATAAAAACAAGAATGATAGCTAGAACATATCTTAAATCATGCTTAAACCAACATATAACCAAAATATTAACCATGACATAAAAACCATCAAATAAACATAATAACAAGTACAAATACTCATGAATCACAATAGGAAATTATCTCTTATTAACATATGAAAAATCCAGCCAAGTCAGGGACTTCCATGTACCAGCCAACCATAGATTGAGCTAAACAAAATATTTCTTTCAGTCAATCATCCTCGTGCCATATTCCAAGCATGAATTTGGGATCTCATGGGATAAACCAAGAAATAAAAAACCAATGGAATCTATATGTTAAACCACCTCCACCCTTAGACTATTGTGATCTCACCAAAACCTGTCAAGGGATCACAAAACCAAAACAAGCTTGGATTCCTTTGAATTCCTTCACCATACCTTGAGGAATTTTACTGTCTACACCCACATGTTAAGGGCTTCCAGGAGAAAATTATCTCCACCCCCAACCCTTGGGAATTTTCTCGAGACCACCTCACCTGGTTCCAAAACCTACCAAAAATCCAAAGCTAGACCAAGAAATGAATCCCATCACACCATGGCTATCTGGGAAATGGAAAGGCGAGGCTGAAACCACTTTCAAATAAGCTAAAACAGATGCCATTGACAACAAATGAACCAAATAAACAAATTCATATACCATTCATTCACACCTCAACTGGGAAATAACACATGCAACCTATTACCTGCAAAATCTTCCTTCTAAAGTTGTTGATCCAACCTTGTCCTTGTTTTTCCTTTGCTTTCCTTTTTCCTTCCTTTCCTTTCTTGTTTTTTTTCTCCTCTTGGTTGTATCTCTATTTTTTAAATTGATTGAAGCTAACACTGACAAAAGTTGTGAACTGGTTCTGTGTAGCCTTTTTATTATTGATTTCTCTATTTTCTTCATTTTCTTTAATTTTCCTTCTAATTTCCCTCTCATGGAAATATGTGTCTCTTCACCTTCCTTTTCTCTTATTTTCTTTTATTTCTCATAAATAAATTCCAATTATACATATTTTCCTTTTTCAATTTCAATAGCCATGAATAAGTTGAAAGTGATTCCCACTATAGTGATTTTCCCAACGTTCAGCTTGGAATATGTGTCCCATGACCTTTGTCTTATTTTTCCTTTATTAACCTTTATTAACCTTTATTACATGCACTTTTAACCTGGGGATGTGACATTGAGGAGTCAATTTCTAAAATGTTGGGTCTATTTGGGTCTCAAGTGAATTCTGGCTATCTTGCAATTGAGATAGTTGAGGAAGAATTAGTTAGTTTCCAAATTCAAATATTGTCTATTTCTGCAAAAAACTGATTTTTTCAAAAAATATCTGAAGCTGAAAGAATATGTTGAATGGCTAGATTTCCCTCTCAAATATTTTATTTTCAAATCAGAGGTTCAATCAGTATTTTCTCTATTAACTCATATTATAGGATATCGTCATGATTAGCTGATAGAAGAAAAAATATTATTGTTTCTAATGTTACGTTTTTATTCTAATATATTTAATTTACTAAGTTTCTTACTGAGTCTATCTATGATCAACTAGTCAATTAATAATAGGTCAAAACATTCAGATATCAGTCATACAATATGCATCTATTGCTATAAATTTAATTAATGAGTTTCAAGAATATCTGGTTGAAGCTCTATCCATAGATATTGGGATATAGTATATCATTAATAGTGTTAGCCATCAGTAATTTTTTCTATTTTTTAGATGACTAAATACTTGTCCTAGATTTCTAAAAACAAGATTCTTGAATATTGTGAGTTTTAGAAATCTCGCTGCCTTCATTATCCCTAAAACAAATTTTTCATCATTTTACTACACTGCCATTCCCTGGTTAGCCTGCCACTCCTAGAAGAACCCTCATAGGCTCATGTCACTCATCTTTGTCCCATTTTCACACTCATAGACTCAGTATTATGTTTTGCCTATGCTTAACCCCTCCACTTTCCATCTGGGATTTCCAAACAACCTACCCTTTCCCATGTTCATCAAATGCCTCAAGCATTTATGGTCTCAAATCTATCTCTCTAGGCTCTTTAAATAAATCAAGTACATTGGATTTTGGATCTTCAATACATAAATTTGTCAAAAACTCTTTTTTTCATACTTGAATATCCAAAGCCAAGCTTTTAGTCAAAGACCAAGTCAAAAGAGTCGTCCACTAGGTCACTAGGGTTTCATAGGTTGTAGGGTTCTCTTTAGTATTATAAATCATGGTTCCTCATGTGCTAGAATCTGAATCAGATGTGAAATAAGGTCATCACCTGTTTGTCTAAGTCAAATCAAGAAAGGTCTCCAAGGAAGGTCACCTTATCAAGTTCAAGTTCTGCAAAAGAAAATTTTTCATTTTGACATTTCTACAGGGGTGTGCAGATGATTATCAGCAGTAAAATTGGTAAGCTAAGAGGCCTGCTCCTCATGAAAAGAGATACACAAAAGAAAATAGAAGAGGAAGTAGCCTATGTTCAAGGAGAAATCAGGGTTTCTAAAATTGATTGGGCCAGCAGTATGCGAAGCAAAGATCAAAGTAGCAAAACACATAGATAGAGGCACACTAGCACAACCAAGCATAAATTGAATACTTTTAGAAATTATAAATGGAGAAGGGAAAAAAGTAGGTGAACTAGACAGAAATGAATGAGCTTGAAAGGGCTATAGAGAACTTAGAAGACAACACTAATGATTCTTCTCTAATAGCCCAAAAACCTAATGTTTTGGAAAGATAGGAAAAGAGGGTGAAATGAAGATGATGAGCCTCCATGATAACAACAAGCAGAAGGTTTGAAGGGAATGTTGAAGGTGACTCCTAGGGTTTCTCAAGGTAAAGTATCTCACTGCCTCAAAGGGAAATAATGCAAAGAGTATCAGTATAAGTAAGGTCAAGCCTTCATTTTCAATCATTTTCACTCAATGATCAAAGGAATAAAAGCATATGGTTGAGTTTTAAGATGAGAAGTCAAGCTGATCATAAGTCTGTTGTTGTTGTATAACTAAAAGTGTCAAACACCAAGAACATCAGACAAAGCAAAATCAGTATGTCTTGGCACCTGCAAATCAGAAGTGGCCAAGAGTAGATAATGAAAAACATGATTGTAAAGACTGTGGTTATTGTAAACGATGGATTTATCATGCCTAGAGAACCAGTGAGAGAAATTAAAACAAGTTCCTCAGTCACCCATCAAGCAGGAGACAATTTAATCTCCAAGGTAAGAAAAGAGAGTTTTTAAAAGATGTTGCCACCATGCTAGTACCAGAAGTTGTGAAAATAATTGAAAGGCATAAAACAGGCCAAAACATAGCAAATCATGTAACTAAAACAAGACATCTGCAAAATAGAATGATAAAGGAATCAATAGGCCAGAGGGAATCAGAGTTCACCCTGTTAGCAAACTGAAGAACAACAAAGAAAAATATTAGAAGGAAAAGGGACCATTTTTATGTTTTTAAGTCACCTTCTGCAAAAGGTTAGAAAGAATATCAGTGAAATGACAAAGAGGACTGAAAACATTAGCAAAGTGGGTATTGATTTAAATTTATTTCCTTAAATATATAAGTATCATTTTTCTCTCCTCTCATCAAACTTTGCATTTGAAAATACGGTTAGAGCATTCAAGGAGAAAATTCCTGAGTTTTGGTGAGACTTCGAGCAAGGTTACCTGGCATTGCGCTTAGGGAATATTTCATAGTGTAAAAATACATTGCGCTACATGTACAATGGAACATGTTGCGCTTATAGGTGAGCGTTACCTGTTCACCTAGGAGGAGGCCTGACAGGCCTATTTTTTTCCCAGCGCTGTGCGTAGGAGGCCTGACAAGCCTCCACATGGGTAGTGCTATGCTCAGAGAGAACCAACAGGCCCAAAGCTCATGCAGTGCTATGCTCAGGAGCCCAACTATCCTGCACGCGGGCAGTGCTATGCCCAAGAGGACCCGAAAGGCCTAATTTTTTCCCAGTGCTACGCTTAGGGCATAAAGCCTTTTTCACTTGCAAAATTTCCAAAAACACAAGGGAGCCACCTTCAAGATGCATCATTCCACCTGCAAACGAGTTAAAAATTGGTAGGTTCATGTTTTCCTTATACTCCAAGTGGTTTTATGATTTAATGGTTAAAGGAAATTGACTAAACCCTAGTCACTGGAAACCCTAGGTCCTCATGGTAAACTCTTTGTTTTGACCTCCAAGCAAAAAAATATCAGTTAGGGGGGGTTTAAATTAGGGTAATTGTAATCAGTTCAAGATAAACCTTCATCAAAGCTCAAGGGAGGTCAGTCCTAAACCCACACCTCCATCTCATTCATTTACAAGAACTACCACCACCATATTTTCATTTCATTCCTCCTGCCAAGTTTCACAAGCAGGCCTGATTTTGTCTAAAGGCAACCCTAGTCACCATGTCAGGAGAAGAAGGGAGTGTTAACAGTGAAGGAGGCAAAGTGCTTATGAGGCCAAAGCACAAGGGTGGGAAAGTTAACAGATTTGAGCCCCAAGACACTTTGGATATTACCACCTCTCCCATGATTCTCACATGCTTTCAGAATGTAGGGTGTTTTCAGTTTTGTGAAAAGTTCCAACAAGTGCAAATTCACCCTGAACTCACTAGGTTGTTTGTCCTCAACCTACACAATAAACAAGTAAATATTGTAGGGGTGTATTTTGAGTTATCATCAGATACCATTTCCCATGCTACTGGACTTCCTGATGTTGGTGAGAAATGGTTCAAGAGAGAAAAGCTGGACATGAGTTGTTATGAGCCTTTCCTCAAGCCTAGGTACAAAGAAGGTTGCAAGACTATTTTCCCTTTCTCACACTTTCTGGAGAGGTATCCACCCTTAATGAAGGTCATAATGAAATATTTTACCTATGAGGGGAGATATTGTAGGCTCTACTCCTACCATATAGGATTACTCTTGCATTTTACCAGGGTAAAAATGCTTCATTTTCCCTACTACTTGTATAGGAGTATCGACAAGATGTCTTATGATGTCTGAAGGTGGAGTTATTCCCAAAAAATACATAGTTTGTTCCACAACTCCTTGATCAAGATGGTGGTACTACATCACCTGGAGAAAAAAGGCATACCTTGGGAGGTGTTCATTGCTCATGAAATATTCACAAGCCCACACCCTCATCATCTCATCCTCCTCCATCCACTCCTCCATCACCTCCTACTGACCATTCCTCATCATCTACACAAGTATCCTCTCCTCAAGAAAACCTCTCTTCCCCATCTTCTCCTGATGCATCAGATCAAGAAGGAAGTGGCAGTGAACAGTCAAGCCAAAATGAGGGTGAGGATGACAACGTGTCAAGCCAAAATGAGGGTGAGGATGATGATGATTTAAGCCCACAAGAGTCAGAGAACATGGAAATATAAGGGGATGATGACATTGTAGAAAATGAAGAAGTTGACAGTGGAAATTAATTAAGTAGTAAGGAAGAAGAGGTCAGCAATGGAGCTGAGAGCATGGAAGTGGATAATGATGAAGATTATGACAATGTAGAAAATTAGGAAGCTGAAGACAGATGGACACCAATGAAACCAACATCAGTGAGAAAATGGGCAGTCATGATAGTCATGAAAACAGTGAGAAAAATGAAGAGGTTGAAGGCAGTAGTGACACCCATGAAGCAAGCATCAGTGATGAACATGATAGCAAGGAGGAAAACAGTCATGACAGTCATGAAAACAGTGAAAAAAGTGATGAGACTAATAGTCAAAATGAAGATCACAACAATGATGAGGCAAGCAGCTACAATGAAGAACAAAATGAAAGTCATGAAAATAGTGAAGAGGTTGAGAGTGAGGTTGATGTTGAAGGAAAAGAGGTAAACAATAGTAAGGATAGTGAAGAGGAAAACATGGAAATAAATGAATGAATCCATGATCAATACACTGAAATTATCACCATCAAACCTCTTCTATTTAAATATCAAAGAGGACCAAGGCTTTTTTTTTCCGCCTCTAAAAGGAAAGGGACCATGCCATCCACCTCAACTCAAAAGCTTGACAAGGGAAAACAAAAGGTAATCGAAGAAGAAGAAGATCATGAGGTTGAGAGGGATTTGAAATCATTCAGGTGGATAGTGATGAGGAGAATGAAGTAAGGATCTCAAACTTTCTCATCCAGAAAAAAAATTCCCTAATTGAAGACATCCAAGAAAATCTAGATAGGGCCAAGAGTGTGAATGATGGCCTTGAGAAGGAGAACAGACAGCTAGGGGCACAAATTTAAATTTATGAGGCTAGTGCCATCAGGGCCCAGAAAGAAGATCAAAGGGCACAAGTAAAGCTAGAAGAGTTCAAGGGCACCTATGAGCAGAGTGAAGATGAATAAGGACAGACTAGGAGGAGACCATGAACCATGGGTTTGATGAAGGCATTGGAAAAACAAAGAGAACAAGAATGAGCCTTAGCAGAGCAGCTCCCTTTAGATGAGTTGTTGGCCATGGAGATAGCACATGATCAGGAGCCTTGGTTGGAAAGAGCCAACATACACTTGGAGGCTAAATTGGAGAAAGTTAAAAAGGATCTTGATCTCCAAAGAAAGATGACCAAATATTATGCCCGAAGAAACCAAGTTGCAAGGGCTAAACTCAAAAAGGCCCAAACCAAGATCCAAGCACTCAAAGAGAAAAAAAGCCAAGGTAACATTGGAATCCTGGAAAAATATTTTCTACAAGTCTCTCAAACCCCATGAGGAACACATCCACCAAATTTGAGAAATTTTTGACAAATTTTGGTTTTTTGTCAATTTGAAGGCCTCTAAGCACAGCATGCCTGCCACTACGATTTCATCTCGGGAATCATCAGGATGAAAAATCAGAATTTTTTGAATCCTTGGCTCAATTACAGTATTCTCACCAAATTTCAGAGCATTTAGACCATTTTTGACCCCTAAAAAGGCCCAAAAACACCTCATTTTTCACCTTTCTGCCTCATTTACAAGCCTATCATTGTGCCTAGAACAGTTTTGGGAATTTTTCCTTTTTTTACATGTTATTGGAGCCCAATAAATAAACCAAGGGTAGATTTGGAAATTTTACTTAGCCAACTTTCCAATGGGTCATCACAGAGAAAATTCCGACATTGGGAAGGTCACCAAAACTTGGCTGCAAGTAGACCCATTTTCTGCCTAAGAAGGCACTACGTGTTCAGACCTCACTATGCATTTTTGGCCAAAAGTCAACAAAAGACACTCATTAATTGAAAAATTATATTTTAATGTTTTTTGAGGCAAATCAATCCAAAATTAGGTGCTAGGATTTATTTTTGCATTTATTTGATGATATATTTTGTGCCTTGGGCCTTGCATGGTCTCTTAGCCATAAATGACATTTATGACTAGTTTTGACATTTTCAAACCCTAGTTAGGATTTGTTCCCTCCTTTGCTAGATAGATAGAGCATGAGGGCCTCATTGTAAAAGGTTTGAATTTGATGAATCTTTGGAGCAATACGTAATTTTTTTTGGAGATTGGAGAAGAAATTGGTGTTGTGGAGTTTGTGAATGACTTGTCTTGATTGATGATGAAGAAGGCTGCTTGCAGGATCCCTGAGCTTGGTTAATGGTGATGTGCTTCTATTCTATTAATTTTTTCTTATGTATCATTTTGTTCCATCCTTCTAAATTTCAGTAGGACAAAGGTTTTAGACTAAGAAATGTTTTTCAAAGGCACCTTAACTCTGTTTGTTCTTCATTGCCTCTATGTTTTCCTCTACTAGGTCATTCTACAGAATTATTAATTGCTCTCTAAACCACCAAAGCTTTTTTATTTCATGAATTTTTTAATATAGTAGGTATCAAATATGTTTTATGGTTAGCCCTTCTTTTTTTATGTCACTAAAACACTGTTCTTGAGATCTCTCTCTAAAGTACCACTAATTAAGTTTGCCAAAGAGGCTATGTTTCAATTATACCCTTTGTCCATGCTTGAATAGTTGTTTTGGAGATATTTATGGCTATGATCAATGATTTTTAGGCGTTCCCTCTTCTTTTATTAAATTTATATGTTTATCTTGAATTTTTTCTAACCTTGAAGGTGAAATCACTAGAAGTTAAATGAGTTTCTCGCCTTCTATATTTCATTGTATTGTTTGTCTGAAATGCTTATTTTCTTAAGTTGAATCAAAGAGTTATTGGTGTGCCCTATCTATTGATTAATTATTTATGCTAAATAGTGTTGAAGTCCCTTCTTGTTTTAAGTACATGACAAAGGATTCTTAATTTCCCTTTTCCTTACTTTGTTCACAAACTTGACATTCATTTCATTTCACAAAAACCTTGAAAATCGATCTGACCATGCTAGATTTTCTGTGTGATCCACCCTGATTTATTGTTGAAACTTTCTATGAATTTTATTGATTCCATAGCCCAGTGAATTGAATATTTCCTCACTCTATCTATTCTACTTGATCATCTTACCCAACCAAAACAAACAAACAAGCCCTACACTTAACAACTAGCCTAAAATCAAACCCTAAAAGCAAACAAGTTCACATCCTTTGCACGAAATAGAGAGAGCCCTCTTTGATTCTAGGAAAGCTAGGTCCTATGACTCCAAAGACTGGTCTGAGGTTACCATGTGCATTTGAACTCACCAATCTAAAAAATCATGGGAACCTAACATAATGGCAATCACGGTGGGACCTTCTGAGTAAATTAACAGCCTAGACATCCTTAAAGAATTTAGAAAAACATTGTCAAATAGTATCCAGTGGTTCCCCACCACCTCATCGCCTAACATAATGGCAATCACGGTGGGACCTTCTGAGTAAGAATCAAGCTTATATATCCTTAGAAGATTCAGAGGCCCTTATCACACAGTATTTATTGATTTATCACCAACTCACTGCCTAACATAAATGGCAATAAAGGTGAGAGCTTTCTGAGTTAGTGACAGTATAAGTACTCCTTAGAAATTTAGAAACCCTTATCAAATCATAGATAACTCAAAGTGTTAGCCAATAGTAGAATCCAACTATTTCACCATCCTATCAAAATGATGACTCAATTGGAGGACACTCATAGAAACCTTAGGGCTACATAAAGGAACTCAAAAAACCCCAAAACATCCCTAGAATGGTTTTTGTTAGTTATTGGTGGTGGACCATAAACACATATCCTTGAAACAGCAAAAAACATTCACCTAGCGACTCCACTAGCCTCCAATAGGTCTTCTAACTTTACTAGTATTCATAGACTTCCTTAGGATTGTGTCAAATCATCCATGAGAAGTTTAGAACCCTATTCACACACTGTGTGAGTTTAGAAAACACTAAGAGAGGGTAGTAGCCTTCCTAAAAAGAGTCATAAAATTTCAGCCTCTCTATAATTTGAGTTCAAAATCTGGCTTCACAAAGGATCAGTACTAAATCTCACCCGCACCCAAATCCCCCTACCATAGTTGATGACCCAGAAAATATTTTATGGCAAACTTCTAAAACTAAAGACTCAACTATTGTTAGGACTATTCATAGGGAAATTTTTGTCCCTAAACATCTCACAACCAGCAATATCCCCAGTTTGACTTGCATCATACAAGAAACCTTTTTCAAACCAAGTCACAAAGTGGGATTGACTAGACTGACCTTGAGCCCATAGATTTGCAGTAGAGTTCTAGTAGATAAGCCTCTCCTTCCACTCCTCTTGACTTTCAGCTTCTCCATCACTTTAGCTCTTTTCATACCAAGTCCGCTCAAAATCAGTTTGTTGGTCCAAGTACCTCTAACACCCCCATCCACACATCCACTGTCCAAACCACTCCACTTCATCCTCCACCTCATCTCACAAACCCTCCCCTTGTAAATTCTCCTTGGATCCCATTCCCTCCCATCATGGCAGCATGGTATGCCCTCCTAGCACTACCAAAACCTTTGTTACCTTTGCCAAATGACTACAAATCCAAAATCCCTCACTTTACCGGAGCTGAATCTACCACTGGCCAACAACACGCAGATAGGATAAATGATTCCTTTGACTATATGGAATTAGAAGAGGAAAACATAAAAATGAGGATTTTTGCACAAAGCTTAGGAGTAGAAGCCAATAAATGGTTCAAAGGATTAACTCCTAATAGCATACATGATCTCCCCTCCCTTTACCATACATTTATAAACAAATGGGAAATCAATAAAAATTGTCTCCAAATCCTCTCAGAATATAACAACCTTAATAGAAATGTTGGGGAAAGTGTCCAAGACTATTGCACCAGGTTCAATAGTGTTTACAATGCCCTCCCACCAAACATGAAAGCCCCACAAGGCTTAGATTTAGAAAAATTTCCGGAAGGTTTTGATCCTGACATGGCCTATCAATTAAGAGAGAGGGATCCCCTAACTTTAGAAGACATGCAAAGGGTAGATGTGAGTGTAGAGGTCAAATTGATTGAATAAAGGGCTAGGATGAGATCAGAAAAGAGAGTCACCTACAAAGATGAAACTATTATCACAAAATTGGACCTGATAAGTTGCTTGATCAAAAAATCTCATGTAACTATTTCAAACCTAATCTTTTGACTTAGGCTTAGCCTCCTCAGCCTGAGAGGGCTCTCTCAAAATTTAATGATATGGATAAAGATATAGATGGCTAACTCTATTTACGAAATAACTGATAAATGATAAATGTAGGTTGAGAATCACATCAACATGTATACATTGGGCTTATGGAGTCAAATAAATTCATTAATTCAATGAATCTACTTAACATGGAAATTGAGGCATATCAAAGTTTTAGTCATAAGGTACACACACATAAAACTATAAAAACACAGTCAGTTCACTTATATAGGAAGTCAGAGCATCTAATAGATTAATTATGAGTAATATATATGAACACCACTCTAATGAGATATATAAGAGATGCAAATAGAATAGGAAAACACTAAAACTCCTTTTGAATATCAAGTTGGTCAAGTAGAAGATCTCTGTATTAGCTGAAAACTAGTCAATTCACAACAAGCACAGTTTTGCCAAAAATTTCCAACACTTGACAAATTTGACCTCTTGGTATTTTATAAACATATTACACCATGAGATGATCTGCCTCTAGGCTAGATGCATCGAATTTATGTCCCTTGACACCTTGCATAATCATAAAACATGGAATTTATTACAAAATGACACCTATCCTACTTAATAGTCCTATTCCAAAAAGGACTCAAACTCCTTATCACTATCTATAACAACCTTATCTATTTGAATTTTCATCATTACCAAGTGTATCATCACATGTCAAATTTGGATGATGGGCTTCATTTCTTCATGACCACTTTGTTGACCTCCAAAAAAATAGGAAACAATACCCTATTTTTTAGGCATAAGATCTTTTGCGTTCTTTGAACATTCTGACCCTCATTTACTCTTCATTTCGTGGTCCTTGTCTGTTGGAAGTTGGCTTAACAAGTCCCATAACTCCTCCCTAGCCTCCAGCTGTCTAAAATCGCTTTAAACACCACTCAAAATGTTGTAATGTCCTGCGCTACGAAAACATTGTAGTTTCATAGCGATTTTTGTAGTGCTGCCATTTCAAGTCTTTATCCTCAAAAAAATCAATTCTTTCCTCTGCATGATTTTAATTACCCTTTAATACATCTTCCATAGCAAATTCAGTTCTTAACTTAGTCTTCAACCCTTTAAAATCTGATCAAAATAAGAAAGAAAAGTAGCTACAGCAATTTTGTAGCGCTTTTCTGCTTTTTTACACTGAATGCACTACGAAACTTATTAGTATGCATATCCTTCATAAATTTGCCAAGTAAAAATTGTGTTTGCCTCAAAAACTCAAAACATAACATGTCTTCAATATTTACAAATCATACAAACTGTAAACCTACTTCATTCTAACTTTCTTGAGGTTCCTTTTTCATTTACACTTGGTTGAGCTATTGGTTCTTCTATGACTTTCATTTCAATACCTCTTCTCTTTAACTCATCATGAATTAACTCTAGCTATTGCTCTAAATCCTTCACCTGCTCTTTAAGTATTTTGTTAGTAGCTCTCAGATGAGTGTTTATTATTCTGACAAACTTAGCTTCTTTTATTTTTGGAACTGTCCGTTTGAAAAATTGCTCTATATTACTTAAGTTTTCAGAAGAAGAAGCAACTTGTCCTTCCCACATTTCCTTCATTATTTTAAATTGTACTTTCTCGACACTATGCTTTCTAGATTTCTTTTTCATGACGTCAATTTCTTGATTTTCCAACTTTAACTTCTCCTCAAGGCACTAAAACTATGTTTTCTCTATCACTTTCTCCTTTCCCCTTTTTAATTTGTTGATTGTGTCCTTCATTGTGGGTGATGAGAGGTCAATTATCTCTTTGGATGCTTTAGCTATCTTAGCAGGTATTTGAACTTATTTGCTAACTTCCATTAATTTCCTAGCATGCCTTGTTATTTCCTTTCTTGCATGAAAAATGAAACCTGCATCTTCCCCCTCAAACTCTAGCATCTTTGTAGACTTGGCCTTTTTCAGCTTATGCTCATCTTCCCCAATGAACTCAGCTTGGAAAATGGGTGTTTCCTCTATGTCAATGGCATGAATAATATCCTCTAGATTCCCCTTTGTTACTATGTTGTCTTCTGTAGCAACTGTATTTCCTTTCAATGCCACTGCTTGGCTTCTAGTTACTCTTTTGGTCCCCTGTTTTCTGACAACTTGTTTCTGTTTTGCATCTTTAACAACCTTTGATCTCTATTTTACAGGTGGGAGAGTTGGTGTATCAAGAATTTGCATTTTCTCTGGCCCTTTCTCAGTTTTCTTTATTGGCTTCACTCTTGTAGTTTCTTTTGGTTTTGCAACCATAGGTTGGTTTGGTTCTGCTGCTAGTGGTGATGGAACTCCTTCAGCTTTAGGGTTTCTTGCAGGAATTAGGGTTTCCAACTCAAAACCATCTATAAATAAGAATGATGACCAATCTCTACCTATATTTTGAAGTTCATCTAAAATTAATAATTTCATTAAGCCATGATGAACTAAGGATGTTTCACTCCCTTCATATTTTTCCTGCACCTTATCAGCTATCTTTCCAAGACTCCTATGCAGATAAAAAGGTCAATCAAGTGAAATCTTACCAGTGAAGTGTAGAAGAAATTTGAAATGATATGAATAAACCATGTGATATATGCCTTCACAGGTAAAATATTTTTGAATGTTGAGCAATAGTTTTGAGTAGTTATCTTTGATGCAACTTCTAGGGATAGCATTATTAAGATCCATGTCTGTGTGCTCAGGCTTCGTGAACTCTTTACACTACTCCATATCAAATTTGAACCCTTTGAACCGGGTTTCTTGACCTCTTGGTCTCTTTTTAATGGCAAGAATGACCTCTGGTGTAATAGACACACTTAGCATTTCGACTTTAGTGGTTGTTCCATTGAAATTCATAGAAAATTCCTTGGATACCTGTGTATAACAGCCTTGAAAATTCTCACAAAATTGTAGGCAATCTACTCCTCTGAATGCTTCCATCACTAATGGGTCTTCAATTATTGCCTTCATGTCTTCAGGTTCATGCCTTAAGCACTGTCCTCCTCTATGAATTTTTTTTTCTTTCGTCATATTCTTCAAAGAAACTTTCAGCCTCACTTGAATAAATTTCTCAGCTTTGCCTAATAAATGTATCAGCCTCGCTTGATATGGGTGTAGTAAAACCTTTGTATGAACCAGCCACAAGCTTGTCTTGACACTCAGAGCTCAGACATTTCGAATGGAGGTAAAAGGAAATGAGAATGACTAATTAGGAAATATTTTGAAATTTTAAATGTCCTTTCATAACTAAAACGATGCCTCATTCATAACCTATAATAACCATGATGACTACAAACGTGGGTGTGTACTTCAATTTCATCATTACATGACTCAACAAGCATTTATCCTATTGTTTCCCAACTATTTTCTGACATTTGACACCTCGACTGACAAGACAGTTACAAAATTGTGCTTTCATAGCGCCTGTAGTGTATTTTTTGTTGTTTGTGCTATGAAACTATTAGCGCTTTCATAGCACAAAGTGACTTTTTTCAATGGGTGGCACTACAAAACTATGGTTTCCTGGCTAATTGGGTGGTTTTGACACAAAAATTTGGGAAATGAAATACAAATGGAAAATGATGAATGTTTTACATGAAAGAACTTTAAATAAGGCTTTATTTAAACCTCAGGATGAGCTTTAAACTATAAAAAATCTAAAACCTTCCCTTGATCAAACCTAAATTGACTCCTAAAACCCTATTTTGATCCATGAAATTTTGTAACCTTGTCAAAATGATGTTTTGAATTTTTTTTTTTTTTTGGTGATAACAGAAACTATGGCCTAAACCTCCTCAACTGATGCCAAAATTGACAATTTAGGGAGGGTAATGGAAAGCATTATGGAAAGGATAAACTTGAGTGAAAGAACACCTCCTAGGGAAAACCAGGCAAATCCCCAAAATAGAAATAGGAATCCAAACTTCATAAGAGACCCTCCCCAAAATAGACCAAGAGATAATGACCAACAAATTAGGCCCCCTTTCCAAGATAATTATGTAGATGAAGAGGGAAGAGAGTCTTAAGAACCTAAAGAGATCCATGTAAACTTGATAGGTTCTGATAATGAGGGTGATGTTTTTTCTCACTGAAGAAGAACAAGGTTTATTTTCCTCGGATCAAACTGAAACAAACTATGAGGATTACGAATACTACAAATTGGTATTTGAAAATGCCATAATGGAATTCCATAGGCAATATGACCTTAGGAGCAAAAAGAACCAAGAAATCTCCAAAAATAACAAATTAGATATTGTTGTTAGGAAGACACCTAAAAATATTCCTAAGACGACAACAGACAGTACCAACACCATGGCTAAGAAAACTGACCCAAAAAAAGACAAAACTAGCCAGCCAAGTGGTGACACAAGCTGCCCTAGTGTATCTACTAGTGGCCCTGAGAAAACTCTTTTGTCCAAAGTCCCAAATCAAAATCAGCAAACTAAACTTGTAGAAAAGATTATGGTTGATAAAACTGATGTAAATATGCCTAAACCAAAAGTACCTTTCAGTTTTGAGGGAGAGATTGCTAAAATCAAGATAACCATACCTCTCACTAAACTGGTAACCCAAGATATGTACAGGTCCCAAATTTTGAGGGTTTTGAACATAGGGAATTATTCCGACACTATAAAATTAACTAATGACAACACCCCTCTTCATTCCATTCATTCATACCTTGACTCATTTATCTTGTATCACGAAGACAACATCAGTGAACAGGTAAATGGAATTAAGACAGATCACCACATACCACAACATTCAAACCAAACGCTGAATAAAGAACTCAACATCCAAAACTATAGCAACCCTGAAAAACAACATAGTGGTGAATATGAACTGGAAACACTTTGGAACATGAGCTTTGATGTCTCTTGTGCAAAGTGGGTTCAAGAGCTGGTATCCAGATACATAACACAAATGAAGGCCATTCCTACAAACTAGATTTTCAATGCACTAACAACATTGCAGAATACAAGGCTCTCCTCCTTGGTTTACATTTCAAAGAAACATAGGAGCTAAGAAGATCTCGGTCCAAGGAGATTCAGAGTTGGTCATTAGGAAAATTAAAGGGGTGTATTCAACCAAGAATCCTAGACTAAGAGAGTATATGAATGTTTCCCTAGACCTCCTGAAAACCTTTGAAAAATATGAACTCACTTTCATTCCTAGAGCTCAAAACAGACTTTTCAATGAGCTTGCCTTTTCTGCCAGCAATTTATATATACCCCATGCAAAGGAACAATACATTGTCAAAGTAAAAAACCGGCCTACAGTACCTGACAACATAGAGTATTGGCAAGTGTTTTAGGGTGATAAACAAATTGATGACTTTCTGCAATATAAGAATGAATTTGAAATACCAGAAACAAGCTTAGGGCATGAAGAATATTATTTTGCTGAAAAACAAGCCCATAAAACAGAGTTGTCCTCTACTATTGATACAAATCTACATGAAAATACTTATGAGCCAGAATTGTTTGAAAATACAGATCAAAATGACCTTGAGGTTTTACAATGTAAATATGATACATTAACAAGGGGCCTTACACCATTAGAGGATTTTTTTATTATTTTAATGATGTGGCTAGAAAGCCAAATATGGAATCTATTGAGACTAATGTAGAAGAATATAACATAGGCAACATAAATGAACCTAAAATGATCAAGATGTCCAAAAACCTTACTCCTCACATAAAATAGAAGTATATTGAACTTTCTAAAGAGTTTAAAGATGTTTTTGCATGGGGGTATGAGGACTTGAAGTCCTATGACACAAGCATTATTAAACACAAAATTCCTCTCAAGGAAAATAAAAAACCATTCAAAAAAAAATTGAGAAGAATAAACCCCGTCTTAGTACCTTTAGTTGAGAAAGAGATTAAAAATATGTATGATTCCAGGATCATAGTCTCTCTTAGGTACTCAGAATGGGTTTCAAACCTTGTGTCAGTTAGGAAGAAGGCCAGGGAGATTAGGCTGTGCATAGACTTTAGAAATTTGAACAAAGCCTCCCTGAAAGATAACTATCCTTTGCCCAAAATGGATCATATATTGCAAAGGGTAGTTGGCTATAGGAGAATATCATTTCTTGATGGATTTTCAGGTTACAATTAGGTACTAGTGCTTCCAAGTGATCAACACAAAATTTCTTTCACTACACCTTGGGGCACATTCATGTATGTTAAAATGCCTTTTGGGTTAATGAATGCAGGGGCCAATTTCCAAAGGGCCATGGACATGCTTTTTCAGAAGACATAGGTTAATTCATAGTCATTTACCTTGATGACATTAGTGTCTATTCTAAAACTGATGAAGAACACATAGTCCACTTGAGGAAAGTCTTCTAAAAATGTAGGAAGTATGGCCTATATTTGAATCCTAAGAAAACACTATTTGGTCTTCAGGAAGGTAAGCTCCGAGGCCACATTATCTCTGAAGAGGGAATCAAAATAGACCCCAAAAGGATTGAAGCAATATTGCAAATCAACCATCCTGGAAACATAAAGGAGCAACAATCTTTCATTGGAAAGATAAACTTCCTTAGAAGGTTCATCCCCAACCTTGTTGAACTCATAAGGAGTATCAAAAACATGCTTAGAAAGGAGATAGGAGTTAAGTGGACCCTGAAAGCCAAAAAATCTTTTGAGCTGGTAAAACATGCACTCACCCAAACACCAGTTCTAATCAGTCCTGACTTTACCAAGGACTTGTATATTTTCTCATTTTCATCCGAACACACCATTGTTGCATTGTTGTTGCAAAAGAACATGATGGGAGAAGAACAACCCATAGCCTTTTTCAGTAAGGCATTAATATATTCTCCCTTAAAGTACAACATCATGGAGAAACAAGCCCTTTCCTTGATCAAAGCATTGAAAGATTTCTGAGTATACATTTTGCATTCTCTTATCATTACTTTTGTTCCACACACAGTTGTCAAGGACATTCTAAATCAAGTCCCTAATGGTAAAAGGGGTAAATGGTTTTCTATTATCTTAGAATATGATTTAGAAATCAGGCCCACTAAACTGATTAAAGGATAAGGACCAACAAAACTCAAGGTTGAATCAAGTTTCCAAGCACTAGACATGAATATGGTTGATGCATTAGAAAAGCAAGAAGAATTCACAGCTCCCCACATTGAAGAAGCATTTTGGAACTCCTCTTGGTATGTTGATATTCTATATGTACTCTTTTATCTTAATGCTCCTCCTACCTTATCGAAGAGAAAAGCTATATTCTTGAAACAAAAATCCTTAAAAGTCTTCATTTTAGCTGGAGCTTTGCATTGGAGGAATTTTGTTGGCATATTGCTTAAATGTTTAATTGAAGATGATGCAAATAGAATCATGCATGAGCTGTATGAGGGAGAGTGTGGAGG